>JALXFT010003854.1:0-240001 GCA_023376895.1 Aspiorhynchus laticeps
CGGAGAGTATTCAGACCCCCTTAAAAAAGAAAAACTGAAATATCACATGGTCCTAAGTATTCAGACCCTTTGCTGTGACACATTTACCTCAGGTGCTGTCCATTTCTTCTGATCATCCTTGAGATGGTTCTACACCTTCATTTAAGTCCAGCTGTGTTTGATTTATACTGATTGGACTTGACTAGGAAAGCCACACACCTGTCTATATAAGACCTTACAGCTCACAGTGCATGTCAGAGCAAATGAGAATCATGAGGTCAAAGGAACTGCCTGAAGAGCTCAGAGACAGAATTGTGGCAAGGCACAGATCTGGCCAAGGTTACAAAAAAATTTCTGCTGCACTTAAGGTTCCTAAGAGCACAGTGGCCTCCATAATCCTTAAATGGAAGACGTTTGGTACGACCAGAACCCTTCCTGAAGCTGGCCGTCCGGCCAAACTGAGCTATCGGGGGAGAAGAGCCTTGGTGAGAGAGGTAAAGAAGAACCCAAAGATCACTGTGGCTGAGCTGCAGAGATGCATTCGGGAGATGGGAGAAAGTTGTAGAAAGTCAACCATCACTGCAGCCCTCCACCAGTCGGGGCTTTATGGCAGAGTGGCCCGACGGAAGCCTCTCCTCAGTGCAAGACACATGAAAGCCCGCATGGAGTTTGCTAAAAAACACCTGAAGTATTCTCTGGTCTGATGAGACCAAGATAGAACTTTTTGGCCTTAATTCTAAGCGGTATGTGTGGAGAAAACCAGGCACTGCTCATCACCTGTCCAATACAGTCCCAACAGTGAAGCATGGTGGTGGCAGCGTCATGCTGTGGGGGTGTTTTTCAGCTGCAGGGACAGGACGACTGGTTGCAATTGAGGAAAAGATGAATGCGGCCATGTACAGGGATAGCCTGGTCGAAAACCTTCTCCAGAGTGCTCAGGACCTCAGACTGGGCCGAAGGTTTACCTTCCAACAAGACAATGACCCTAAGCACACAGCTAAAATAACGAAGGAGTGGCTTCGCAACAACTCCGTGACTGTTCTTGAATGGCCCAGCCAGAGCCCTGACTTAAACCCAATTGAGCATCTCTGGAGAGACCTAAAAATGGCTGTCCACCAACGCTTACCATCCAACCTGACAGAACTGGAGAGGATCTGCAAGGAGGAATGGCAGAGGATCCCCAAATCCAGGTGTGAAAAACTTGTTGCATCTTTCCCAAAAAGACTCATGGCTGTATTAAATCAAAAGGGTGCTTCTACTAAATACTGAGCAAAGGGTCTGGATACTTAGGACCATGTGATATTTCAGTTTTTCTTTTTAATAAATCTGCAAAAATGTCAACAATTCTGTGTTTTTCTGTCAATATGGGGTGCTGTGTGTACATTAATGAGGAAAATAAATGAACTTAAATGATTTTAGCAAATGGCTGCAATATAACAAAGAGTGAAAAATTTAAGGGGGTCTGAATACTTTCCGTACCCACTGTGTGTATGTATGTGCGTGTGTGTGTGTGTATATGTATATATATATATACACATATACACAGGTGCTGGTCATATAATTAGAATATCATCAAAAAGTTGATTTATTTCACTAATTCCATTCAAAAAGTGAAACTTGTATAATGTATACATTCATTCCACACAGACTGATATATTTCAAGTGTTTATTTCTTTTAATTTTGATGATTATAACTGACAACTAATGAAAACCCCAAATTCAGTATCTCAGAAAATTAGAATATTACTTAAGACCAATACAAAGAAAGGATTTTTAGAAATCTTGGCCAACTGAAAAGTATGAACATGAAAAGTATGAGCATGTACAGCACTCAATACTTAGTTGGGGCTCCTTTTGCCTGAATTACTGCAGCAATGCGGCGTGGCATGGAGTCGATCAGTCTGTGGCACTGCTCAGGTGTTATGAGAGCCCAGGTTGCTCTGATAGTGGCCTTCAGCTCTTCTGCATTGTTGGGTCTGGCATATCGCATCTTCCTCTTCACAATACCCCATAGATTTTCTATGGGGTTAAGGTCAGGCGAGTTTGCTGGCCAATTAAGAACAGGGATACCATGGTCCTTAAACCAGGTACTGGTAGCTTTGGCACGGTGTGCAGGTGCCAAGTCCTGTTGGAAAATGAAATCTGCATCTCCATAAAGTTGGTCAGCAGCAGGAAGCATGAAGTGCTCTAAAACTTCCTGGTATACGGCTGTGTTGACCTTGGACCTCGGAAAACACAGTGGACCAACACCAGCAGATGACATGGCACCCCAAACCATCACTGACTGTGGAAACTTTACACTGGACCTCAAGCAACGTGGATTCTGTGCCTCTCCTCTCTTCCTCCAGACTCTGGGACCCTGATTTCCAAAGGAAATGCAAAATTTACTTTCATCAGAGAACATAACTTTGGACCACTCAGCAGTAGTCCAGTCCTTTTTGTCTTTAGCCCAGGCGAGACGCTTCTGACGCTGTCTGTTGTTCAAGAGTGGCTTGACACAAGGAATGCGACAGCTGAAACCCATGTCTTGCATACGTCTGTGCGTAGTGGTTCTTGAAGCACTGACTCCAGCTGCAGTCCACTCTTTGTGAATCTCCCCCACATTTTTGAATGGGTTTTGTTTCACAATCCTCTCCAGGGTGCGGTTATTCCTATTGCTTGTACACTTTTTTCTACCACATCTTTTCCTTCCCTTCGCCTCTCTATTAATGTGCTTGGACACAGAGCTCTGTGAACAGCCAGCCTCTTTTGCAATGACCTTTTGTGTCTTGCCCTCCTTGTGCAAGGTGTCAATGGTCGTCTTTTGGACAACTGTCAAGTCAGCAGTCTTCCCCATGATTGTGTAGCCTACAGAACTAGACTGAGAGACCATTTAAAGGCCTTTGCAGGTGTTTTGAGTTAATTAGCTGATTAGAGTGTGGCACCAGGTGTCTTCAATATTGAACCTTTTCACAATATTCTAATTTTCTGAGATACTGAATTTGGGGTTTTCATTAGTTGTCAGTTATAATCATCAAAATTAAAAGAAATAAACACTTGAAATATATCAGTCTGTGTGGAATATACATATACGTATATACACACATACACATATATATATATACACACATACATACATACATATATATACACACATACATACATACATACATATACACGTATATACATACATATATATATATATATATATATATATATATATATATATATATATATATATATATATATATATATATATATATATATATATATATATACACACACATACATACATATACATACATATATATTTATTGTGGCAAGTATCCCGGTTCCAGATCAGCATCGCCCTGGAAACGCCGCTTCCGCACTGATCACACATCAGCAACACCTGTGCGTGATGAGTGGCGCATCTGGAGCTCATTCCCACCAGCCATAAAAGCCAGGAGAAGAGGCACACCAGGGGAGTTGCAAACGAGCTCCAGGCGGAACTAATGCGTGTTTCTTCTTGTACCTCACAGAGTCTGACGGCATCCCTGGAGGGTGACACTCACCACGACACTTCACCCCACGAGCACAGAGTGGACTACTGCACCGAGCACCATTCTTCTAAGCACGTGTGATCAGTGTGTGCTAATAAATCACCCTCTGGGGAACTTCCAGCATTTCATAGTCTGTGCTCTCATTCACCCCGCGACATCTGGTGGAGAATGCGGGCATGACAGGTGAATTGAGACACAGACTATTAACGTCAGGTTTTTCTAACTGTCTCTGTGTTTCACCTAGGAGAACCGCTCTCTCTCTCTCTCTAAGGAAAAATGGAAGAGATCGTCCGCTGCCTTACTGAACTCACAGCCCGCCAGCAGCAGTTTACAGAGCGACTGGCCACAAGAGTGAGTACAAGAGTACAAGAGTATACTGACCGGGTCGTTGAACAACTGCAGGCCAGCGTGGTGGGGCGCGTGCCCCTCCCGGAGTCGTCCACCAAGGCTCACCAATGCCTCGTCAGACTAACTGAGCACGACGACATCGAAGCCTACCTCCACACTTTTGAGGTTATCGCAGGCCGGGAGGGATGGGTAAAGGAAGAATGGGCCCGCATCATCGCCCCCTTTCTCACCGGAGAAGCTCAGCGGGCCTACTATTCCCTGCAGGCGCCCAGGAATGAAAACTATGATGAGCTCAAAACCGAAATTCTCGCCCGGGTGGGCCTGACCCCAATGTGTGCGGCGCAGCAATTCTTCCAATGGACCTATGATGAACGGAAGACGGTGAGAACTCAAGCTGCTCACCTCGCCCGATTGGCTCACCTGTGGCTCCTCACCGGTTCACCTACCGCTGATAAGGTGGCGGAGAAAGTCATCGTCGACCGGATGTTGCGGGCGCTGCCCCGTCCGCTGAGACGCCCGGTCAGTATGACAAATCCACGTGACCTCGCCAGTCTCGTTGAAGCCGTTGAGCTGGCCGAGGCAACGAACGCCCGCGACGCCGGAGAGAGAGTGGGCCTGGGGCCCCGGAGGGTGATGGAACGGCGTCGTGCTTTCTGCATAAAGAAGGACCTTCCCCTGGCCCCAGCAGGATGGTGAAACTGGATGGGAAACCAGTCCAGGCCTTGTTGGATTCCGGCAGTTCAGTCACTCTTGTGCAACATACACTGCTAAAGCCGAGGCCCGAACAGAAGACAGAGCTACCACTTACATGTGTGCACGGAGATACCCGCTACGTACCGGCCCGAACGGTTTGGATTTCAGCGGAGCCTGGGACCTGGGCCGTCGAGGTGGGCATTGTGCGAGACCTACCTGTACCTCTGCTCCTTGGACGTGACTGGCCGGGGTTCGAGAAGCTCCTCCTCACCCCCAAAAACCCTGTCGCTTCCGCCCGGGATCGGCCACGGAGGAAACGTCGGGGCGAGCGAGAGGGAGGGTGAGTGCCAACCAGTTAACATTCCATCTGTCTACTTCGATGTGTTTCAGCAGGTCACAGCCGGGGGTTCGTTCGGCAGGGAGCAACGAGAGGATGACCGCCTGCGCAACTGTTGGGAACAAGTGCGTCGAGTCGATGAGGTAGACAGGCTTCCGGGGCCACACCCCCTCCCTCATTTTGAAATAAAAAATGGTCTGCTGTACTGTGTCGCCCACAGGCGGGGGGAGGAGAAGTTCCTCTTGGTCGTGCCTAAAACCAAGACGGAGACAGTCATAGAGCTGGCACATGCCCATCCGATGGCGGGGCACCTCGGGATGGAAAACACCATTCAACGCATCCGGGACCGTTTCCACTGGCCAGGACTGGATGCAGAAGTAAAACGATTCTGCCGTAGTTGCCCCACCTGCCAGCAGACGTCTCCTCGTCGTCCTCCCCCAGCCCTCTCATTCCGCTACCCATCATCGATGTGCCCTTCGAGCGGATCGGGATGGATCTGGTGGGACCTCTGCCGAAGTCTGCCCGGGGTCATGAGCACATCCTGGTCATCCTGGACTATGCCACCCGGTACCCAGAAGCCATTCCTCTTCGTGCAGCGAACGCAAAGAACATTGCCCGAGAGCTGTTTCTGCTGGCCAGCCGAGTCGGGATACCAAAGGAAATCCTGACTGACCAGGGTACACCCTTCATGTCCGGGTGGTGGCGGACCTCTGTCGACTCCTTCAAGTACAACACCTGAGGACTTCGGTCTACCACCCACAGACGGATGGCCTCGTCGAAAGGTTTAACCAAACGCTCAAACAGATGCTGAGGCGGGTGGTTGCTGAAGATGGGCGTGACTGGGATCTTATGATCCCGTACGTGCTCTTTGGAATCCGCGAGGTACCACAAGCCTCCACAGGGTTCACGCCCTTTGAACTACTGTTTGGAAGACAACCTCGAGGCCTTCTGGACGTTGCCCGGGAAGCTTGGGAGAATCAACCAGCCCCACACCGCAGCCTCATCGAGCACGTACAGGAGATGAGAGAACGAATTGACAGAGTCATGCCCCTTGTCAGAAAACAACTTGTTACAGCCCAGCGCGCCCAACAACGTCTCTACGACCGGTCCGCCCAAGCCCGGGAGTTCCAGCCGGGAGATCGTGTGATGGTTCTGGTCCCGACAGCTGCCTGTAAGTTCCTGGCGACCTGGCAAGGGCCCTACACAGTGGTGGAACGAATGGGGCCGGTCACGTACCGAGTGCGGCAACCCGGCCGCCGCCGAACGGAGCAAATTTATCATGTTAACTTGCTCAAGAAGTGGGTTCCCCGGCCTGAGCAACTCGCCGCACTTGCCCAAACAACCCCTCCAGTAGTAGACATGGATCCGCAGCTGTCGGCGACCCAGAAGACAGAACTCGAGGCCCTGGTTTGTCAGTTTAAGGATGTGTTCAGCGAGGCCCCGGGTAGAACGACAGTCATCGAGCATGAGATCCGCACACCACCAGGAGTCGTAGTACGGCAGCGGTCCTACCGGATACCAGAAGCTCGCCGGCCGGCTATAGAGGAGGAGGTACAGAAGATGCTCCAGCTGGGAATCATCGAGCCCTCCCGTAGTCCCTGGGCCAGCCCAATAGTGATGGTACCAAAGCCAGACAACACCCTCCGTTTCTGTAACGACTTCAGGAAGCTCAATGAAGTCTCCGCCTTTGACGTGTATCCCATGCCGCGGGTGGATGAGCTCTTGGACCGGCTGGGCAAAGCTCGTTACATCAGCACTTTAGACCTCACCAAAGGGTATTGGCAGGTGCCCTTGTCCCAGAGCTCCCGGAAAAGACAGCCTTTAGCACCCCCAATGGCCACTGGCATTACCGGGTGCTACCCTTCGGCCTGCATGGGGCACCTGCCACATTCCAACGGATGATGGACATATTGCTCCCGCCACACCAAGCCTATGCCGCGGCTTACCTGGATGATGTCATCATACACTCAGAGTGTTGGGAGACTCACCTAGAGCGTCTACGGAGAGTGTTGACCGAGCTCCGACGGGCTGGCCTCACTGCCAACCCCAAGAAGTGCCACCTCGGCCTCACCGAAGCAAAGTACCTGGGGTACAAGATTGGGAGAGGGCTCATCATGCCCCAGGAAAGGAAGGTTGAGGCGGTGAAGAAGTTCCCACGTCCCATCAATAAGATGCAGGTATGAGCATTCTTGGGGTTGGCAGGCTACTACAGATGCTTCATCCCTAACTTCTCCTCTATAGCCTGCCCCTGTCAGACCTCACAAGGAAGGGGCAGCCAGAGAAGATAGTCTGGACTCCTGAAGCAGAAGCCGCCTTCCAGGCCCTCAAGACGGCCCTCACGTCCTCCCCGGTCCTGCATGCACCAGACTTCGGCTGCCCCTTCACATTGTACACCGACGCCTCTGGCACCGGCTTAGGAGCAGTCCTCTCCCAGCTCCGGGATGGAGAGGAACACCCCATGGTCTATATAAGCAGGAAACTCTCCCCGCGGAAACTAGGTACGCGGCGCTGGAGAAAGAGGCCCTGGCCATAAAGTGGGCAGTTCTGGAGTTGAAATATTACCTCTGGGGCCGCCGTTTCACCCTCGTCACAGACCATGCGCCACTCCAATGGATGTCCAAGGCAAAGGACACGAACGCCCGGGTGACTCGGTGGTTCCTGGCACTCCAGGACTTCCACTTTCAGGTACAACATCGGGCCGGGGCCGACCACGGGAATGCTGATGGACTCTCCCGGGGCTGGTCCGGTTGGGCAGGTCTGGCAGGTAACCTCAAACTCCCCTCCCAGAATACCCCCACAACAAGTTGTGTATTTCCCCACAGATCCAGGTCGACGCCTAGGGGGGGGGGGAATGTGGCAAGTATCCCGGTTCCAGATCAGCATCGCCCTGGAAACGCCGCTTCCGCACTGATCACACATCAGCAACACCTGTGCGTGATGAGTGGCGCACCTGGAGCTCATTCCCACCAGCCATAAAAGCCAGGAGAAGAGGCACACCAGGGGAGTTGCAACCGAGCTCCAGGCGGAACTAATGCGTGTTTCTTCTTGTACCTCACAGAGTCTGACGGCACCCCTGGAGAGTGACACTCACCACGACACTTCACCCCACGAGCACAGAGTGGACTACTGCACCGAGCACCATTCTTCTAAGCACGTGTGATCAGTGTGTGTTAATAAATCACCCTCTGGGGAACTTCCAGCATTTCAGAGTCTGTGCTCTCATTCACCCCGCGACATCATATACATATATACACATATATACATACATATATACATATATATATATACATATATACATACATATATATATACATACATATATATATATACATATATACATACATATATATATACATACATATATATATATATATATATATATATATATATATATATATATATATATATATATATATACACACACACACACAGTGAAGTTAATGTTAAAACGCAAAAATTTCAGTAGAGTGGGTGAGTGAAAGATTTTAACAGCAACCTCTATTGTTCTTATGACTCTAAAAATGTGCTTTCAGTGCATAAAGAATAAAATTGATGAATGGGCTCAGCATGTGCCAGAATGCAGCACTATTGTTCAGTGCAGGAAGCGAGAATGTTTTCTCTAACTTTCTCTTACTGCTCTTGTCCACAACAGGCTGTTTTGCTGGTCTATTTTGCATTTTGCTCATTTCACTTGCAAAATGAGCTGGATAGCACTTTATTTTACAGTCCTGTTCCACGTGTATATACTATATACTTTAGGGATGTGCGCTACGACTAATTTGACTGTCGTTTAAACGGAAGTTTTCTATCTGACTAGTCTAAAAGCCTCAATGAATTCTGCTAAATATGTCACGATTATGCCGTATGCTTGCCTCGCATTATCATCATTTAATTTTAGGCGGTCGTTAAACAGAAAAAAAGGAAGAGCATACACTCAACACAAACCAGTGCATAGCTTATTTATTCAGATCGGCTGGAGCAATGCAGAAATGGAAAATCAATCAATAGACTGACAGAATTCTTCATTTTCATATAACGTTAGCCAACATATTAAAGCACATATTAAAACAAAAGTAAAAAAAAATTGGAAAGTTTATCAAGGAATAGCATTAAAACGGCTTTTATAAATGTACTTCATGTTGGCTATATTGTCTAAAAACAAAACCATGCTCGTTTTACTTAGACCGTGTGCATTTGTTCAGTGAATTTAACACGTTAACGTGGTCTGGCGAAAGACGGGACTAAAGGCAATTCTGCACTTGATTAAAAAAAAAAACACGCTCGGCAGGAACTGAAGTCACAGGCAAGCAGAGAAATAACTACAAGCAAGCAGACAGTTTCGAAAAGAGCCTGCAAATCCCGCACCACCACCGAAGTGGGTCTTCGTTTAGAGGAATAGACGGCACGGATAGGATCGCGGACAGCAGCGGCAGGTTGTAGTGTATGACATGATTGACATTTGCTGGCTTTCGCTAGCCTCCAAGCTAACGCATACGTGCCCTGTATTGAATATGATTATGCATAGCTTCAGTAAAGTTATTGTAAATCTGACATTACACCGTTTACACAAAACCTTTCCATTTCCTTCTAATTCAAAAAAAAGAATCCCACACCTTGCTTGTCTTTCGCGTTGTCATTTTGAGCTCGCCGCAACTGATGTGAAGAAAACGCATGCGAGGTCTGAGGTAAAAATTTACTTCCGCCCAGATACGCTTTTTAAAAATTTGATATGCATTCTTTTTCAAAAGTTTTATTTTAACTTGTTATTTAAAATGTAAAATGTTGCATGAATGGGATTGGGTATTTGCATGAGGCGATCTGATTGGCTGACGCCTCCAGACATGTTCACAAGTCTCTGAGGTCCAAGTCCAAGTCAAGTCTCAAGTCTTTGAGGTCAAGTCTAAGTCAAGTCTTTAAAGCGGAGTCCAAGTCAAGTCTCAAGTCTTTGTTCTATTTATTAGCAACAGTTCTTTCAGCTAGTTATTGAGGCTAAATCAGTTTTGAAATACTGATTTCACAATATGATTTTCTCAAAAAAAAAAAAAAAACTTGAACAAAATTTAAGACACATTAGAAATGAAAAGGTGTCCATTTATTAATTGTCAGATAAAATTCAGCACATTTCTTTGTAAAATTGAAATATGTCAAACAACAAAACTCAATTTTAAAACAAACCCCAATTAATCAAATGAATTACACAAATTAAATAAATCTCATAAACAAACTAAGGCTTTGTCTGTGCTCTTTTTCAATTTAAAATTAGAGGCAACCACTGTATTTGAAACACAACACAATCCAAACAAAGAGGCTGCATACAGGTACATCTCATGTACACCCCATTATTGTGGTTTCAAAGAACAAGAGATACCCAGAATTTATACTGTATGGATGGTTATTTATTGAAACTCAAATGTAAATATTTTGAGATACTGATTTTTGACTTTCATTAGCTGTAAGCTCTAATCATCAAAATTAAAAAAAAAAAAAAAACTTTTGAAGTGTTTTACTTTACATGTAATGAATCTAAAATATTTGAAAGTTTCAGTTTTTGAAATAAGTTGCTAGAAAAAATGAACTTTTTCACGACATTCTAATTCATTGAGATGCACCTGTACATCCAGCTTGAGCAGTTTTTAATCTAAATTGGATTGTATAATTTCGAAATTTGAAGCAAAAACAAAATGGTCTGACTTTAGTTTTGTGAAACTATTCTACATAAACCATCTGTACGAAACAAAACCGCACAGGCTGAATTAATGCAGATTCACTCTCTGCCAGCGGGTGGTGCTTGAACATCAGTTAAACATTTTTTCCTTGTTTTCCGCTGTAAACAAAGCAGTGCTGCAGTTATGAACACTAATATGCATTATACGGAGGCAAGATGAAAAGAAAATACCATCTAAACTTTTTTTAAGACAGCCAGTTTCCCTCAGAGATACATTCATATAAACTCCTATACCAAATGACTTGCGTTTTTTACGAGTCTCACGAGTCCAAGTCAAGTCCCAAGTCTTTATTTATGCGACTTAATTGCGACTCGAGTCCAAGTCACAGACTCGAGTTTCCATCTCTGGACGCCTCCGTTGGCGCTTGAAAAGTTGCGTCAGCACCACGCTTCAGACACGCCCTCCGTCAAGCGTTGACGCCGACGCCCCGCCACACGTCACACACCGGATGTGTGTGCACTCAGATCACTTGGACATGGTTGTGTACAAGAGGTAAAAAACAATATAAATACTGTTCGTTTTCTCACACAAACCGCTCGTTTCGTGTCTTAGGCCATCAATGTGTAGTTACGATGGGGAATTGTTTAATTTTGATTTATCTGTGCATGTTCTTTTTCCCTCTTATAGAGACAGTGACCTATACCTGCCATTATATGACTGACAGACTAGAACGGTTTGACCTAAAAACATAAAAATTGGATCTACTGAAGAAAAAAGACACCTACATCTTGGATGCCCTTGGGGTAAGCTGATAGATACCAAATTTTAATTTCAAAGTGAACTATCCCCTTAAGCTGAGATTAGACCACACTCTCTCCCAGTCGACAGATAAATTAAGGTCAGATAATTCCCTATTCCAAATAGTTTTAATAGAAAGAGGTTTTGTAATGCAATCAATAATTTTATTATATATTAAGGAAACCGATGGCCGACCAGCAGATGATGCAATCCAGTCCCGCATAGGATAAGAGGAAATAGAAGATGTCCACGGAATGCCATAAGCTTTGAGAGCAGAACGTAATTGAAGAAAGATAAAATATGCGGATGCTGGTAGACAAAATTTGGTACTTAATGCCTGAAATGAACAGAGGCCCTGGTTATCATATATATCACCGCACATGTTTACACCTAAAGAAGACCAAGAGGGTTGGACAAATAGACGACCTCTGCATACAAAATTAAAATTGTGCCATAAAGGTGTACTGTTACAAAATTTGAAGGGTCCTCCTATCCGACGTTCAACCGTTTTCCAGATTTTAATAGAGTTAGTTACAACCGGACCAAATTTATAATTATCCCCTTTTTTTCCTGTGCCAGTAAATAAAATATCTTGAAGTCTATTTGGTTTAACCTTGTCAGCTTCAATCACTCTCCATGAAAGTGTAGGTTGAGGATCAACCCAATTATGAAGAGCCTTAAGCTGGAACGACCAATAATATAATTCAAAATTTGGTACAGCCAGTCCTCCTGCGCTATTAGGATGTTGTAATGTGGTAAGTTTAATTCTGGGACATTTATCATTCCGGATAAATTTAGAAATTATGGAGTTGATCTCCTTAAAGTAACCTGGAGGGGGAGAAAGTGGTAGCATAGAGAAAAAAAAATTAATTGAGGTAACAAATTCATCTTAACAGTGGAGATTCTTCCTTGGAGAGAGACTTTAAGATTCTTCCATCTTTGAATGTCACTTTTGACCTTAACTAAAATGTTATTAAAATTGTCTCTGGCAATCTTATGAATGTTTTTATATATGGTAATGCCCAAATAGATGAAAGATTCCTTAATAGGGATAAATGAGGGAATAGAAGAATTAATCTTAACATTGTTAATTGGCATTAAAGCAGATTTGCTCCAATTTATTTATATCTGATAGGCTACTAAAATGATCAAATTCCTTAATTATACTAGAGACTGAAACATCAAAGTGGTCTAAATATAGAATGATATCATCAGCGTATAATGAAATACTATGATTATGATCATGAATCTTAATCGCTACTTCAGATTTCCTGATGGCTTGTGCTAAGGGTTCAAGAGATAGACAAAACAATAAGGGGGAAAGCGGACACCCCTGCCTCGTTCCCCGCTGTAAAGGGAATGAGGGGGAAATAATATTACCAGTTATGACTGATGCTGCAGGTGAGTGGTATAATGTCTTAATCATAGAAACGAAGTGTTCACCGAAGCCAAAACATTGCAGAACTGCCCACATATAATTCCACTCTAGCCTGTCAAAGGCTTTTTCTGCATCAAGTGAAAAGACCGCACAAGGTGTTGGGTGGGAGTCCGCAAAGTCAAGAATATGAAGGAGTCGACGCATATTGTCAGATGCACTGCGCCCCTTGATCAAACCAGTTTGGTCCTCTTTGATCAGACTATGAATTACCTTCTCCATACGAGAAGCAAAAACTTTAGCATAGATTTTTAGATCACATGGGATAAGCGAAATCGGTCTGTAGCTGGAACAATCTAATGGATCTTTTTCAGAAGTAATGAAATCAGTGATGTTTTTTGATCTCTATGAAATACCCCATGTTCAATTGCAAAATTAAATGAGTTAAGCATAAGTATTCCTACCAAATCACAAATTTCTAAATATAATTCAGGGTGGAGACCATCTAGACCCGGCGATTTGCCCTTTTGAAGGCTTTTTAGAGAGACGTGGAGTTCCTCCAAACTTAATGGGGCCTCCAAAGATTCTTTATCTATCTGTGAGATCCGAGGCAGTTCCAATTTATCTAAATACTGCTTACAAATTGGTTCATCGAAATCCGTTTCGGCTTTATGCAGATTTGTGTAAAAACTAGGGGTGCTCCGATCAGGATTTTTGAGGCCGATCACCGATCACAGAAAGCAGTATCTGCCGATCCGATCACCGATACCGATCTTTTTAAAGCCTTCTTTTTATTATGTAGAATTATTTATAGTGATACTCCAATCAGGATTTTTAGACATTTATTCAGGGCCTGAATTTCATTTCTGAGAATGAATTCCCCTCTTAGGTGACTCTTGTGAGGGGGATTTTTTTTAATTTGAGGGGTGGAGGGGGAATTCTTTAGATATTTTTCAAAAATATACATTTATCTCACCTAAATGTTTGATCATGCAGTGCATTTTTATTTTTACAATCGTGCAATAGCTTGCACACAGCACAAGCTTGATTTTATGAGCTGTATATGAGGTGGCCTTTTATGCCAGGTTCACACATAGGCCTAGTTCGTTTGCAGTGTGTATGCAGTCCATGTGTGGTATGTAAGCGATGCAGAAGCAGCACTGACTGTGCTTTCACACAGGAGTCCACAACTGATCTGTTGCTGTTTACCACAAACACAACATTTATCCATTATTTTGATTTCAAATTCAAACATTGTCACTGAAAATGCTATATCAGCATTGTGATTATTTTTTTTACACCGTACAGTAATACAATCCTCCATAGATGGGTTTAAACATAATAAATATAAGTAAAGCAACACATTATTCAATGCCTTTTACTTTTGCATTTACTTCTAGATTTATATATTAAGTTGCTCAAGTGGCAAAACATTTACCCCCGGTTTCACAGACAAGGCTTAAGCCTAGTCCTAGACTAAAATGTAATTCTGAGCTGAATCAACTGAAAATAACTTGCACTGACTGATCATAAAATATATCAGTGCCGTTGTTTTGTCTCAAGATGCACACCAGCAATGTTTTTTTTTTATAAGCATGTTTATAAAAATTACTTAAAATGTCCTAATTAAACTATGGCCTAATCCTGGTTTAGTCTAAGCCCTGTCCATGAAACCGGGCCTTAAACTACTTTTCTTACGTTATCACAAATTTACCATTGACAGAAACTGTCAGCTCTACTGCCTTTCCTTTTGCATTTAAATCTTTATTATAAGCAATCCTGCCGTTCATAAAGAACTTTGTTTTTCTACCTCCACGAGTAACATTTATTATTGCCTTGTTTATCTAAACGTGCTCTTTCCCTTTAAACCTAGCCAAAAAGCCCTGTGTGTTGACTGTGAAACACAGTAGACTATAATTATATGCATTTATGGTGTTATTACTACATTTTTGTGTTAATACATGTTCATATTTACCGCAAACAATGCACTATCACTTTAATTCAGCACGTGCAGTGGAAACGATCTCTGCACTGCTGCAGACGCACCACTCCTGAAACGCACCGCCGGACCTGCAGCCGTGTGCAGTGTGAACGCTCTATTATATTATTATGAGCGCGGAAAAAATACACACTGCAAACGGATGTGAACCTGGCGTTATGTGTGTGTGCATGTGTGTGCTCGCGCGCTGCGAGTGTGCAGGAGCGCACGGTCTCCAGGTAGGAGAGTGCGCGAGCGCTGAATGGTTTAAACACTGGCAAGAATTAAAAAAGGCAATTTATAAACTATAGTGACGACGCGACCCTGCCTCGATTGTGCAAGTGACAGTTCCTGTCTACTGTTCAGGGTGCAGCTCACTTATAGTGCAGACGCGATTTGATTTGAAGCCGTTTGCACATTTTGAGAGAGAAAGAGAGAGCGCGCGCGGTTATTCACTCACGCTGTTTGTGAAATTATGTCTCACATAAGGTTTTCAAATTACTTTATAAGTTATTTAATGAAGATATACGAATTGTACCTCACCTACAGCATTATAATTATTTCACCGCGCCGGACAGAGACTGAGACGGTGCACTGCATGTCGTGCCAAATCTCTCACAGCAGGCACGTCATCAGCTAGAGATCGTTTTTTTGAGATCGGCCTTTTTAGAGACTGCCGATCAAACACCCCCAAGCGATTATCGGCCGATAATGATCGGTAGAGTCCTTAGCTTTAGTATTCTGAATTCTCCATAGATCGATTAAGTTGAGCTCAGTGATAAATTTATTCAGCAATTTAGAGGATGGATTGGCTGTTGTATCAGATTGAGATTTATCTAAAGAAGGATTTACGACAGCATTAAAATCACCACCCACCACCAGAGGGCAATCAATCTCCTCAAGTAGAGTTTTGGAAATCTGTGTAAGGAATGCACTGTCTGTCTCATTCGGACCATAAATAGAGACTAATGCTAACCTATTATTATATATTTTGCATCGGATAAAAACAAATCTACCCTTCTCATCACTACCAAGGTGTTCAATTGTTAAATTTAACCTCCGGTTAACAAGGATAAGCATCCCCTTAGTTTTATTTTGAGCGCTGGAAAAAGCTGCTAATTTATAATACTTATTCTGGAAACGTGCCACGTCAGATTGTTTTAAATGTGTCTCTTGAATTAGGGCACAGGAAATAGATTTACAGTGTAAATATTCTAACACACGGGTTCGTTTAAAAGCAGAATTTAAACCATTCACATTCAGTGATAAAATATTTAGAGTATGCATTGAATATTCATAATCCCAAGATTGAAACAGTTCTGGACTTTTTTTATTAATTTTTTTTTGCTAGTTGTTATTCTTGGCTGGATAACTAGCAGGTTTAAAAACCCTTTAAAATTAAATATGTACACCGTTTGTGTTAAATGAAAGTACAGTCAAATTTTATCTCCTGTATAGACTTTACAATGACTTCATGTTATTATCTAACATCAACTTACAGTGAGTGAACAATATATTTTTACAACATTAATTAATGTTTGTGAATGTTATTTAATACAAACACTTGATCATTCATGTTTGTTCATTGTGCATTAAATAATTTTAACAGATTGAAATTTGATTGATTGATTTTATGTATTTGTAAATTTTGAAATTAACCCTAAGAAGAATAATTGCAATATATAACTATTGTTTATTTGATAGGTCATGTTATCTAAAAAAATGGAATCTTATTGTAAAGTGTTTTTAATACTACAGTTTCCTTCTATTTGATATGCACTTGTCTTAAAATATATGCAATCTTATCTAAATTTATTATAAAAGCTGAGGTTTGTTATTTACTGAAATGTTATATTTTAGCTGGAGTCAATGATCTAATGTTGCATTTGGTCAGACTCTGTCCACTGCTTTACTAATATTATATTTTCCTTTTACAGCTGCAGGAAGATCATGAAGCACCAGCAAACCCTAAAACAGAACAGTTTACAGCTGTTTTTCAGCGGAAGCAGAAATATGACAAAAACTTTTGGGTGGAACTTGTTTACTTTTTTCCATACTTTTATTACTTGTGGAAAAACTTGAAATAATTTTAAATAAGCATAAAGAATGGCATTGTTTTTTTGTGCAGTTTATTTTTGTTTAACTTTATTAATAAAAATGTGCATAATTAGCATATTTCTGTGTTTTGCTTTGGTACCGAAATTGGTACGAGAACCGTGGATTTTCACTGGTATTGGTACCGAATACTGAAATTTTGGTACCGTGACAACACTACTTGGCATAGTTGAATAATAACATTTCTGTACATGGAAATGACATACAGTGAGCCTCAAACACCATTGCTTCCTCCTTCTTATGTAAATCTCGTGAATGCAAAAGACCACTGAAAAATAGGCGAATCAGAACATAACACCGACTGTGACGTTACAGTCGGGATCACTAATAGTTACGCCCCCAACATTTGCAGATATACCCGCCCATGTTCTAGGCCAGCCGCATCATCAGAAGTTCTGCAGGTATTGTGAAGAAACAAGTGAGGATAACAGCGAAAATGGCAGATCATGGAAATAAATGTTATGCCCCAGGCTGTGCGGGGGATGTGAAGTACTGGGATGGGTTGGTGTCTGTTCGGAATGCACGGAAATGCATGGAAAGCAAATAACATGTTCTAATAAAATAACGTGAGCCACTAAAGGGACATGGTTAGCTGCTAGCGGTAGCCTGTTACATTACAGTACATAAGATTTCACTTACCACATAAACAGCGTAAGGAGAGATGACTGAGGATGAATGGCGAATGATTTACAGATCTTGAGCACCACTGACAAGCATCTGATCTTGTAAAATGTGTGGCAAGTACTGCCCTCCATAGTACAAACAGAGTACGTGCGATCGCGAATCTCGAAAGTGAAAGTTAAAAGCGATAGTGCATTCGAAAGCAGTTTCAATGCCCGCATATTAATAGTGGCTCCCAGATGCCTGCATTTTATTTACAGTATAATTACCCAACGATATAACTGCGAGAGAAAGTATTGATGTATATATTAGGGATGCAACGATACCATTTTTTCCGATCCAGAAAATTCTGAGTATCGCCGATTCCGATCCGATCCCATCCTAGCGCAGTTTTTTTTTTTTTTTTATCAATGTAGATTTTCTATACTTCTGTGTCACTCTTTTGTGTGTTAAACACAATCTACAAGACAACTTCATTTTAATGAAAAATAACATGAAAATATATATAGGGGCTGTTTACATCTGGTCACTTCATGCGTTTTGTAATATAAATCCGATCGCTCAAAACACTTCAGGAGGAGGTCTGGGCCACAATTCAGACGAACTGGACATGTGTAAATGCATCTGGTTGTTGAAACCACATATGTGAATTTTACTCCTCCCAAAATGTAAAAATAATAAACGTGTGAGACCGTGTTATAGGCTATATGACATTTTAGACAGATATGACTGCGCTAATGCAACAAGCCTCACCGCGGATGAGTAGCTGAGCATCGCAGACGCGCAAACTGCCGCGAATGAAACTGAAAGAAAGACAAACACTCAACACACTCATCTTCATTAAAAAGTATAAGACAAGCTTATCTTTCCAGTGCTGATGCCGCGCGCTCTCCTATTGCGGTCCTTGATCTGGAAATGAGCTGATAATTAATAAAATGCAGCGCTTTTGATTTCATTGACGTGAACTTCGTTAAATTTATATACAGCGCGGGAATTGAAGATCGGATTTATATCCATTTTGTGAAGATTTATGTGGCCAAGTGTAAATGGAAACGTTTTAACAAATCAGATATATATATATATATATATATATATATATATATATATATATATATATATATATATATATATATATATATATATATATATATATATATATATATATATATATATATATATACCCTGTGTTTCCTTCCTGCTGTGTGAGCTACTGAAAAGAGCCGCATTGTGAAACAGCCAATCAGTGCAGAGCTCAACATTGAGCCACACTGTGAAACAGCCAATCAGAGCAGAGCTCAACATTATTATTCATGACCCTTCCAAATAAGGTAATAACAGACCATTTCATTCTAGGGACAAATCCTAGGTTGTAAATGGACATGAAAAAACGTTTCTGGAGATTTTTTGCCCTTACCTAAGCCACATACCTTCTATGTAGATATCAGAGAACAATTTAAAATATTGAATCAATGCATTCTATGGCACCTTTAAATTTATATATTTCCCATTCTGGCATTTCTCTTTCTATCAAATGAAATATGTCACGGTTTTCATTCAAATCGGCTTTATAATTAATGAATTCAAACTTTAAATGAATTTATATGTAAAAAAACTTTTTAAAGAGATACAATATTTATTTATTTGTAGAAAACAAATAACATTTATAGGAAAAAATAGTTTAAGTAAAAAATATATATTTTTAAAAGAGGTACAATAACTATTTAAACTGATTTAAATTTACTGATAAAGTTGTTTTATTGGAATGTAAACAGGTGTTTCAACAAAATAAGGTTTTTAAATTAATGGTCTATTTAAAAAAAAAAAAAAAAATCAAGATTATGACTCGGCTGATCTAAATCTAATCCCTCTATTTTGCCGAAATGTAATTGACAATACCACAAATCTTTCAACTTACTAGTATCAAACTGTGTGTTGGTAGGTTTAGGGCCTCTTGCTCTTCTCTAGGTTTTATCTTTTTCTGCCAACTGTGGGAGAATGCAGCCACCACATTTCGGCACAAACCAATGTCCTCCCCTTTTCGGTTGTCATTGGATTTGTGACGGCCAGGTTAAGATTATGGCCAAAACAGTTCAGCCATGGCCATCCCAACTTCCTAACAGTGGCTACAATATTGGCCCCGTTAGGGCTGTGCAATATGACGATATATATCGGATGGACGAAATAAAAAGTCTATCGTTTCATATTTTGCTCTATCGTTTATTTCGTGGTGTCGCAAAATACATTGTTTATGCTCTTACTTTTTCATCATTTGGATGACTGCGATCTTTACACGCCACCACGGGGCGTGAAGGGGAGACAGAAGCAGGTGGCTCCGAGTAGGAGCACGATCAGCCAGGACAAAACGAGGAGCTCGTTTCTAAACGAGGGACTGGGACTACATCTGTAGCATGGACACGTGTTTTTAAGCACAGCCGTTTTAAAACAAGCGATTTTAAGCCGTTGAAACACAAACAACAGAGCTATATGCGTGCGCCGTCTGTTTCTGTGTGAGAGGAGTGCGCATATTTTTGCCGCTTTATTGGCTTTGAACGATTACATAAACACACTTATATGCGTAACAATCCCCGTCTTTGCAAGTATCCTCATAAACACAGTGATTTAGGTCTTAAGACAGAAAACAGCTGAAAACAACACACATGTAACAGTATATTGGATCCGAACTTCGGTCTTAAAGGGGAAGCTGTCCAATATTCGTCCTGTCTGCCATTAATCAAACAGTGAGAGAAAATCTCTCACTGCTCTTGACTATATCACTTTTGTAACTTTTAATAAGAATAAATTAAAATAAATGATATATTTATATATATATCCTATAGAATCTATACACATGTTAATTATATCTAATTAACACAGTGAAGACTAATTAATTTACACAATGTATGTAGCGTCTCTTATTTATGTAGGTTTTTGTCCTATTGCTTGCAATTAGTTTCTTATCCTTATTTCATCACTGACTGTTTGTCTTCAGTGAGCTTGAATTTTGTTTTTGTTTTTGTCTCTTTTTAGGCTTGTATTCAATTCAATTTAATTTCACTTTATTGTTGGGATTTCTTCCAAATATTGTTTCACATCCAATAGCATTTACTGTCTAACATTAATTCACATCAATACACATTACACAATACAATACAGACACACAAAAAGGCATGTTCGTACACATCAAACATCATTTTTGTTTTATATTGTATTTTTTACATTGTATTATATTTCTATTAGTTTGATATTGACATTGGTGACAAGGATTATGAAAATTCTATGGTATCAAAGATTTAATATCATAAAAAAAAATCTAAGAAAAAAAAAAAACTATACCGTGATATATATCGTTATCGTGATATAGAATTAGTCATATCGTGATATAAGATTTTGGTCATATCGCCCACCCCTAGGCCCCGTTATCCGTGGTAATGCAAGCCAGGTTTTCTTTTTCCATTTAATCCCCACTCTTGGAATGCACTGCGGAGATTTTCAGATAAATTATCAGCCGTGCGGCTTTCAGGGGTGAACGAAGTTTGCAGGCACCTGCTCTTCAGCTTCCATTCTTTAGTTATAAAATGGACAGTCAGACTCATGAACGGAGTCATGGAATGTAGTCACCCCATATCAGTAGTGGCGGAAAAGAAATCACTTTCTTGCAGTTCAGCGATGATGGTCTGCTTGGTTTCATTAAATAACTGTGGGATGACCGTGTCAGACAAATATTTTTTACTTGGTAGTTCGTATTGCTTGTCGAATGAATGCAGCATCTCTTTGAATGCAGGCTTCTCAACAGCGCGGAGTGGCGTGTTTTCGACAACTAAATATGTTGCCACGTTTCTTGTTAAGTGTCTTCCATTTATCACGGTCTCATTTGTATTTGGCCAGTTTGGAGAAAGCCTCGCCAATACTAACATGACCAGCTGGGCATTTGCGATCACGGGAACTTGACACTTGTAGGTCTACAAATGCGGATGGGTGACATGACTGTAGATGGCTCTTGAGATTTCAAGTGTTCGCCCATTTAACCCTTTTTTTTTTTTTACAAAGCTGACATATGGCTTCATCCAAATTTATTGGTTCACCTCTCATTTGGCTCAAAACCAAAATGTTCCCATATCTGCAATGTAGTATTTGGTTTCCCAACAAGATCCATCGCTCAACACACAAAATTAATTTGCTGATTCAATGCAGAATAAACTGGATTTTGCCGCGCTCAAACCCGCCAATCTAAAGGAAATGCCATGTATGTCGTTTGATGTCATTTGTGAATTAGTCTTTTATTTCTACATGCTATAAATACCATATTCTATTACAGCTGTTACTAATATTACAGTTTTCTACAAAAAAATAATGTATTTTATGCTTGTTATAATGTGTGTGACGTCACGTGCACTTCTACCGGTGCCAATTAGACCACGCGGTCGTCATGGTGACCGTCACAGCCCTAATGTCTGCTACTAGATACCCCCCCACGTTCAATTCCAACCAAGTTCTCTTCGCAACAATCCAAAAATATATTGGGGTAAAGATACGTTTAAAAGCATTTGTTTACCCCCAAATTAAAACTTATCAATTACTCAGCCTCATTTTTGTTCAAAACCTCTTTCTCCTTTTGTGATCCACAGGGAAAAACAAAAAACATAGGTTTCAGGGTAGGGGAGCAAGACAGATTTACATGTTTTGCAACTACACCTTTAATTAAAAACTGCTAAAGACTGAATGAAATTGTTCACCTACTAAATAGGCTTGGCATGATGGTACATACGCCATTTTCTAGTTCTGAAACTCTTGTATGTGCAACAAACTTGCATGTACAAATCAAAAGATAAAACACTAGCCTATAATAATATTTAAGAAAGAATACGCATTTTTGTTGATGTATGTATGAAATATGTCAGATTATAAACACAGTGAAGGTATATTTGGATAAAGACAGTTCGTATAATAGAGTGGAGAGTGTTACCGTTCACTGGTGCAGCCACTACTTGTTTGGGCACGAGTGTCAAAACCGACCACCAGCCCTCTTCTTTTCAGGTCAGGGACATATTTGGCTAAGTACTTGTACATCCCCTACAACAAAGAAAATACAGTTATCATCGTTATCAAAAGAGAACAGACAATATGTAACTGCCAAAAAATGCAAGATATAAATCAAACAAAACAACAATGCTAACAAGATAAAAGCTTGTGGATCTGACTTACAACTACTACACTTTTGTAATGAAAACATCTTGGCCACTAGGGATGTAACGATTCGATTCACATTTTTTTTTTTTTTTTTACAAAATTAGTTTTAAGAAAAATTATAAATTAAATGTGTCCTTTTATTATTGCTTGGACAAAATGCAGCACGTTTCTTTGTGAAATTGAAATATAAGACTATAATAATACAACCCCAAATCAGAAAAAGTTGGGACAGTATGGAAAACGTAAATAAAAAAAGAAAGTAGTGATTTCAACATTTTCTTTGACTTGTATTTCATTGCAGACAATATGAACAAAATATTTCATGTTTTGTCTGGTCAACTTCATGTCATTTGTAAATATACATCCTTTCCTGTCATTCAGACCTGCAACACATTCCAAAAAAAGTTGGGACAGTAAAGCATTTACCACTTTGTAATGTTGCCATTCCTTTTCACAACACTTAAAAGACGTTTAGGGACTGAAGACACCAAGTGATGAAGTGTTTCAGGTGTAATTTTTTCCCATTCTTCCTGCAAACAAGTCTTAAGGTGGGCAACAGTACGGGGTCTTCGTTGTCGCATTTTGCGCTTCAAAATGCGCCACACATTCTCTATTGGAGACAGGTCGGGACTGCAGGCAGGCCAGTCAAGTACCCGTACCCTCTTCCTCCGCAGCCAGGACTTTGTAATGTGTGCAGAATGTGGTTTTGCATTGTCTTGTTGAAATATGCATGGACGTCCCTGGAAAAGATGTCTTCTTTTTTTTGTTGTCAACAATTTTGTATTTTCATTTTTTTCACAAACAACATAACATAATATCCAAAACAAAACAGCAGACACATACTCAACATCTCAAGGTTCAATCAAAAGGGAGGGAGAGAGGGAAGGACAACAAGAACACAAAAGTTACTCCTTTAAATAATCACGTATATATACTGTAAAAAACACTGCCAAGCCTCAATGGTTGAAGGCCTGGCCCCACCGACTCGCGCCGTTGTACATTCACATGAGACAATTTGCAGGAGGCTACGGATCCAATATGCCTCTCTACACGTGTGGTGTAAACCAGTTCTGAATTATTGTCTTCTTCACAGCTGTAAAACCAGCAAACAACATTCTCTTTTGCATTGAACTAATACAGAGACCAGAATCATCATTAAGAAGACATAAACTTGGGTTAACAGACCAATCAATTCTCAGTAAAGTACTGATTCATCTGACCACAGTACACGTTTCCACTGTGTGATGGTCCATCCCAGATGCCTCCGAGCCCAGAGAAGTCGACGGCGCTTCTGGACACTGTTAACATAGGGCTTCCTTTTGGCACAGTACAGTTTTAACTGGCATTTGTGGATGTAACTACGTAATGTGGTACTTGACAAAGGTTTGCCAAAGTAGTCCTGATCCCATGTGGTGATATCGCTTATAGATGTATGACGATTCTTGATGCAGTGCCGCCTGAGGGATCGGAGATCACGGTTGTTCAGCTTAGGCTTGCGCCCTTGTCCTTTACACACTGAAATTCCTCCAGATTCCTTGAATCTTTTAATTATGTTATGCAATGTTGAAGGTGAAATATCCAAATCTCTTCCTATCTTTCTTTGAGGAACATTGTTTTTAAACATTTCAATAATTTTCTCA
Source organism: Aspiorhynchus laticeps (assembly GCA_023376895.1). NCBI lineage: Eukaryota > Metazoa > Chordata > Actinopteri > Cypriniformes > Cyprinidae > Aspiorhynchus > Aspiorhynchus laticeps. The sequence goes on from JALXFT010003854.1 coordinate 24,259, forward strand.
CGTGTTTGTTGGCAAACTGGCGATCCTTGGCCCATCTTTGCTCCTAAAGGACTAGTCCTTTCTTGGATGCTGCTTTTGTACCAAATCATAATTACAATCACCTGTTGACATCACCTGTTTCAAATCACATCATTATTTAACCAATTTACCTCATTACTAGCCATAAATTGCTCCTGTCCCAACTTTTTTTGGGAACGTGTTGCAGGTCTGAATGACAGGAAAGGATGTATATTTACAAAAGACATGAAGTTGACCAGACAAAACATGAAATATTTTGTGTTTATATTGTCTGCAATGAAATACAAGTCAAAGTAAATTTAGAAATCACTACTTTCTTTTTTTATTTGCGTTTTCCATACTGTCCCAACTTTTTCTGATTTGGGGTTGTATACTAATATAGCACTTGCATATTATTGCTCTTTTGTTGGTTTTGATTGTTTCTATTCTCCTCATTTGTAAGTCACTTTGGATAAAAGCCTCTGCTAAATAACAAAATGTATATATAATGTAAATATAAATAACTAAATTGCTCCAAATCAAATAAATAAGTAACAAATAAAATAAATCTCTTCATATAAACAAACTAAGGCTTTGTCTGTGCTCTTTCCATTTTAAATTAGAGGCAACCACTGCATTTTAATCATGATCCAAACAAAGATGCTGCATACATGCAACATGAGCAGTTTTTAATCTAAATTAGATTGTATAATTTCGAAATTTGAAGCAAAAACAGAATGGTCTTACTTCAGTTTTGTGAAACTACTGTATACATAAAAAATATATGCATGAAATGAAACGGCAGACGAGCTGAATGAGACGAGGCGCGTTTCCATTACCCTTCAAATTGCGCAAATTAAAATTGCGAATTGAGAATATGCCTAATGGAAACGCGTCAATTTAGCAAAAACTCCCATATATCGCAAAAAAGTTTACGCTCGCATGAGGTGGTTTTTCAGGCAATTCGTAAAAGGAATAATTCGCAAAACTGCAATGGAAACTTTTTTTTCGCATTTACAGGTCAAATGGTGTATGTAAAAAGTCTTTCTTCAATGTACCATAACCTCCAAGAATTACTTCATACGTGCCCGCTCTCAAATATAAGGGGCTTTCCCTGCCATTAATGCTTAGACAATTTATACTGCACATGTCTACGGCGCAGTGTGGCTCTGATACGGCCACTGAAGCTGACTGTGGCCACTAGTCAATGCATGTGTTTATTCCAGCGACGCCGCGCATGTTTCTGAAGCGGCTCTCCGTGCTGCTTCTGTAAAGATGGACGCTTACGCCTCCTTTGAATAAATATATCAAAAATCTGTCAAATCTCACCAAAATCCGTTGCCATGACTCATCGCGAGAGGCAAAAGGATATGTTTTAGTCGCATAACATTGGTTAATCGAAACGCCATCATTTCGCAATACTTTTTTATCGACATTTATAAAATAATCGCAGTTTTGCGCAAATCTGTGATGGAAACGAGCCTACAGATTCACTCTCTGCCAGCAAGTGGCGTTTAAAGCGTTTCCTTGGTTTCCGTTATACGGTATATCCTGTTTGCTTGTGTTGCACAGGGGCAAGCAGGTTGGGGGGGGGGGGGGGGGCTGGATGAACGGAAGGCAGGGTAAATGTAAAGTCTTCATGAATATCCGAAGCTCTGGAATAGCCGTCCTCAGGTACTTAGAGAGGTCTCATCTTTAAATGCTTTTAAAGCTGAAGTCAAAAACTACTTGTCCTTAGCCTTTGAGATGGTGGGCTAGTCTTTGCTGTTTAGTATGAGTGTTTCTTGATTGTACAGCACTTTGGTCTGCAGGTGCAGTTGTAAAGTGCTCTATAAATAAAGTGAAATGAAAAACATAAAAATTAATATAATTATCAAAACAATGTCCTATCTCAGTGCACAACATCAAAGCAGTCAATAATAACAGCAAAGTCAAAAATAATTTAAAGGGGTTGCCAACGTTTACTAGACTGTGGACTAGCTCTTTGAACTTTGTTCACTTCTGATTTGAGTGGCGATGCTTCCCGTTTTAAGTGTCTGTTGATGGCCTTTCATTTCTAATGTACATAGAAATGTACATGCAGCTTTTCTGATGTTCACTGAACTTCTCAGTGGAATTTTTTCTGGTTGCCAAATCCAGTCACTTGAAATGTGTCCATTTTGGACTTGTTGCCACCAAATGTCCGGCGGACACATGAACCAAAAACCCTGATCAATGGTGGGACTATATTCAAGCCAGTCCTAAATAGCACACCATTCTTTCCAGATTTTTTTACCGTCCATTACTGGAAATAAAATTACTGGTAGATGTGGAACAATCTCAATAAATTTAGCACAGATTTTTGGTCTGTGAACTGGATCTCGCTCAGGAAGCACCCTGTGTGTGGAGGCTTGGCTAACTCCAAATTACCTCACATAGGGGATCCTCCTACTCTGAATGAGTGACACTTGTGTGCTTAATTACCTGTCCTTAATTAGCAATACATGTTTTTGTTTACATTGAGAAGTACTTATCTTGATTATAATCAAGTAATCAATTATTGGGATGATTAGCCATTTTGTCCAATCATTTAATTTTCATATCAACAATGCCCATCAACATGGAGATATACATATATACTAGTGTTAAACAGCATTTCAATGGTAAAACCTGAAATTCCATGACTACACTAAAGAGACATCGATATTGTCATTATTCTGTGATATATTCTTGCTCTCACTATATGAATAAATTATGGATATCTGTACTGTCAGATGGGCTGTATTTTGCACTGAAATTTTTATTGCTGAAATAATGCAAACAGAGTTGATTTACTTCACACTTAGTGTAAACAGGCCATTACATTTATGGTCAAATAATAAGATTCGCCATTGGCTACTAAATGTTTTATATATTTTTGAACTTTACTAATTAGAATTAAAACTTGGAATCCATGTATGAATGCATATTAGTCATTTTAACTGAACTTGGTTGTGGTGCTTAAGATATTGTTGGTCATTCAGTGTTTCTGTAAAAAAATTAAAAACGGGGGGGGGGGGGGGGGGGTAATAATACTGATAAGATAATAATAATATTATGAATTGTACTACTAATAACAATATAAAACGCACAAGGGATTAAAGAGAGGCTGGATCATATATATTAATCACGTTGTCTACGTTCGCTTGAACTGATTCGCTGAAATCAAAACAGGGACGATTATAGGTGAGCGCCAGCCAATGAGATTGACGTTTGCGTGTTAGTTCCGCCCACTACAAGGAGAACCCGGCAGTTCTTAAAAGCTGAAGAATTCCAAAGGAACGCTGTTATTTTGACATAAAAATACAACAAAGAATTTCGTTTACATGTAGCATGTCAATTCTGCATGGTATGCAAGACTCTCGCTCTTTGCGTGTGAGAAAAAAGCAAAGCCTTCACACTTAGAGTTTATGGTACGTCAAATACAGGTGCACTGCACAGCCATTGTGATGAGTTGAAAAATAGGACAGATCGCTTGATGGAGAGTGAAACTCTGAAGCGTTCAGTCAGAGTGATAGGCGAGTGAAAATATATCTGTGTTAAACTTATACTTAGCCTCCAACTCACACACTGGTGAGTAAAATGTGAGAATTTATTAGCCAGTGGCTAATATTAGATATCATTTAGTCGCCCAGAGTGAAGATTTAGTCGCAAATGCGAGTGATTTACTCGCACTGTAGAGGGTTGTGCATACTGTTAACCTGGACTAACCTGTGTAGACTGGATGACAGTTAGGTCATTGATGCAAGCAAACCCCGCACCCATTTCCGCTCTCAAGCCAGCTGTTCCAAACGTCATCCTGGAGCACAACCTCCTTCTCAGCTCCACCACACGGCCCTCTCGCACCAGAGACTCCATCTGCTTCCATGTCTGAGGATTCTAAAGAGACAAAAACTAGGTCAACTTAAATTTCAGTTAAAAAATAATGTTTTTAAATAAATAAAACCCCTGAACCCATGCATAAAATGACCCCCAAGTCTTTATTTATTTGGGGTCACAACATAGTACCCAAACGGCTTAATTTGGGGACTTTTGCCAGCAAATAGTGATATGCAATCATTTGTCTAAGTAATCGGCATTTCTTTCATTGATTCATTCATTCATGCAAATCAACTAACAGCCCTAACCAACCCACACATTGTAAAGTACAGAAGTCTAACTTAGAGGGATTTTTAAGGACAAACATGATTCTGGGACACCGCAGATCATTGTAAACGACGAGTTATTGATCCGATCAAAAATCAATAATATGTTCTCACATCTAAAAAGTGAAAAAAGAGGGTTGCACCAGACACTCTTCCCAGCATTTGCTTTTATGCCAGGTTAAGCAATGAGTCAGCTGTAATGCATCTAATCATGGACTTTTTTTTTTTTTTTTTTTTTTTTTTTTTACAGTCAGGATGGAAAATTAATAATTCATTTTTTCGTTGCTGAAAGCTCATCTCTACACTTCCGATTAATCAAAAAATGTAAGCTAGCTGAGCCACCTAAACATGTGAACAAGAATGTTTAATTAGCATTAAAAGTACATAATCAGTAAAAGTAGGCCTACCACTTAAACATACCATGAAGGGAAATGACACTTTCTGTCTATTTTTGCTGATCTAATGTTTTTTTTATTACAACTGCCAGCTGCCAGCTGGTTGCTCTAGTGTACTTCTATATACACCAGTCATCCAGTGCTGGTGGAGTCTGACATTTGCAAGATGAGGTCAGCCAGACATATGACATATTAAATTTGCCTGTGCAACAAAAACTGAAAAAAAAAAAAAAGTGTGTAAATGCAATGTGTAAATTCTGAAAATAGCACTAAAATAGCTGTTACAATGTACCAGACAAACCCCTTTTGACATAGCAACAACATGGTGACGGCATACCATGGTACATCATCTTTAGTACTGGAAATCTAATAACATCGCTGTGCCACGTCCTGTACTAACTAGACCAGTACTTTTTGTAAGAGTGGAAATACCATGGTTTTTCTAGTTGAGTACCATGTTCGGACCATCCAAGAGTACTGGGGTACGGCAATGGAATCAGATGCATATACCTCGTTACTTTCTTATATTTCATGATACTAAAATTCATGGGCCATGGTATTTACCTGGGTACCTCCAGGAATACCGTGGTACTACTATGGTACAAAAACCATTGTAGCAACATAGTACATATCAAATTACAACCGTATCATCATCTGATATCATCACTGTACCACCACAGCCAAAACATGTGAATGACTCAAGTTGGCACTGCAATGCAGTGAAATGCAATGTGATACTGAATGTTTCAGAGAGTTTCTAAAAATTGCACGTTATGGTCATGACAACATAAAAACAAATTTAATTTCTCAACAGATGCTGTATTTAAACATGCATGAGCACAGTCTGATAAAGACAAACAACATATGAACATTATGAAAACAATTCATAAAACCACTGACAATGGCAAGGGTTGCCAACATGGTCACACACACACACACACACAAGTCATAATGTCAGTGTAAGAATGTTTCAAACCGGTTATATTCTCACCTTATCCCAGGCCATCCACTGATTGACCGCTTTGTCCAGGACCAGGTCCCCAGTGCTGCTGAGACATTGTGAGTTTGCGTTGAGGTCTCCATTAGACCCCATTTTAGCGGTAGAGCCAGATGGGTGAGTTTAGATATGAATTTCTAATCCAGCTGCTTCCAACCGGTGCGACTGAATGTTTTTGCGCACAGCGTGCTCGGAAATAAAGGATTAACGGCGTGACGTCACCATTCAAATAGGTCACAGTCCGTCAACTTCTCACACTAAATGCGCATCAAAATAGGTAACGTTACTGTTGTACTTCGCGTCTTATCCATGCTCACTGACCAAATGACAATTGGATCGTTTTAAACACTACATTTTCTGACGACTACAAAAATAATTGAACATTAAATGCACTGCAGCTGGATTAGTTCACTTAAAAGCTAACAACGCTTCCTCAGCCGGTGAGCCACATGCAGTTAGCATCGGTGGATTTAGCCTAACTTAAGTGCGTTTGTTGGTGATCAGAAGAGAGGGGTCTGTCTGCAGACTGCAAGACAGGGGCGTAACTTGAAGGGGGCGTAACTTGTAGCAAGGGGCGTAACTTGAAGGTGTCCAAATCACACAGAACCACGCGAGATGTCAAAACGAGATGTTGTCGGGCTGCGTTCGAAACCGCATACTCTGAGTATAATTAGGTAGGCTACATACTCTACAGCCTGAATGCGTTAAGTATGAAAGCGATTTGGGAAACATCCGCCATGTTTACGTTATCATGTGACCTACGACGTTATAACAAGCGCAACAACTTATGAGCGACAGGTTTCATTAATCCATCCATAGTATCTTGATATTGAGGAAATTTGTCATTTTTTTGGTCTTGTTGAAGAAACAGCTGCGCATTTATTTTTTGATTGTAGTACAGCCAATAACTTTTGGGTTGATTTAAGTTCTTATCTTTTTAAACCCACTAATGCGATCCACAGTTTTATCCTTAACCTCTTAAGATCCGAGAAAAAAGTTTTAGATTTTTTTTTTCATGTCTTTAAATTGTTTAGCGCATTTAGAATAAAGAAGATATTTCATTCATAAGTTATGCTATTAATAATTTATGATATAAATTATTTTTTAAATCACCAATACATTTTTAGTTTAAGATTTACTTAAACTAAAGATACCAAACTTTGTATAAAAATGATTCTCAACTATGTTATAACAGAATGATTCGATATACCTTTTTTCTTTCTGCAAAATGGCCATAAACGTGTTTTCTCATTATATACAATGTACCTATAAACTAAATCTAAGTTGCATATTAATGTGTTTTTGGGGCAACATGTAATGAAAAAAAGTGTAATAATTGGAGTAATAATTGACAAGATTTTCATAATAATATATAGGCCTAATATTTCATAGAATATTGAAATGTAATTTATTTCCCTATTCATTTGTTATGTCTCCCAAAACCCGTAATAAACATGCTTTTAGTCCCGGTGTCCTCATATGAGGATATGCATGAAATCATCATCCTGTTTCATAACAGTCATATTTTGATTTTAAATCCCATAACATTTTCCAGAGATGTTGATTTATGACACACAGTTTAAAAATTAGACAGATTTAATTGATAATTACAAAATATTATCATGTTTCCATAAGAGTGTCACTAAATTAATTTCAGACATTTTTGAAGAGCAAGCAGAGGGAGTGGTCATGGTGAAACATCCAAACATTTAGTATCTCTAAAAAAACCCCTGAATGTGCTCTGTAGAGGACATCCAGAAATTCACTCAAATATAATTTGCTCATATGAGGCTGCAGGGTCTTAAGAGGTTAAAGAAATTGTATTTATTTTATTACGAAAACCCAAAATCATTATCTCTTGAATATGTTGTTAATTTCTTTATTTTATGTGCAAAATATTTCATCCACAAGCAAAAGTGGCTTAAATCTCCTTAGTTTTCTTCTTTTTCTTGTTGAATTTAACTTTCGTTTCATCCCTCAGTTTTCTAAAAAAGCATCATGAATTATTATATTTAATTAACCATTTTTTTTTCTGTGTATAAAATCTCATACTATGATGAACACATGATATTCATGTTTGCTGTTTTATGCCATAAGATTGTTCATTGTAAGATACAACCATCTTTCCCTGATCTTATATTTCATTATAAGTTAGGCAATAATAATAATAATAAATAAATAAAGAGGGACAGGTGCACTAACACAGGGGTGACCAAACGTGATCCTGGAGGGCCACGGTCCTGCAGAGTTTAGCTCCAACTTGCCTCAGTACACCTGCCTGGAAATTTCTAGTATGCCAAGTAAGACCTTGATTAGCTGCTTCAGGTGTGTTTAATTGGGGTTGGAGCTCAATTTTGCAGGACACCGGACCTCCAGGAGCACTAACACCTCATGGCATCACTAACTCAACAACCCTACCTAGTACAGTTTTCCTCAGCGTTTGCAATGTTTGCACAAAGTTGACATTGGGCAACTGCTTGAAGATCTCGCCTTTGGAGAAGACTGTTGATTTTATACTATAAATGTAAGTATTACAACTTAAAAATTTAGATTACCCCAGAATGAATTGCATCGCTAGCCAACCCCAACACTTACACGCAATAATAATGATAACCAATAATTAATTACATTACTTTTTTTTCCTAAAAATGACTCATTTTAGTAAAATAAGCCAAATATAATTTGTCATATGACATAGCTATATGTGAATATACACTAGTTAAACAAATGCAGTCGATGTGAATACATAAATTTTCAGTCAAGCAATTAATGCATTTTATTTACTGACAACAATAAGAAACATGAATAAAAGAATGAATAAAAGTAAGCATCACAATACATATACAAGTCAACAACAGATAAAACAGCTTCGTTCAAACTTACTGTTCTAACAATCATGTATTTACAGACAGTGAACCCACATCCTACTGTCATCTCAACACAGCTGTGCCAATTCTGCTGCTGCGCTGCGCAATCTTGCTCTTCTCTATGGGGACATCGTTGAGCCAGAAGATGATGAAGACCATGATGACACCCCTAAACCACACTACTTTGAGGCAAGAGCAGGAGAAAACGTGCGGGACATTCTGGTTGCCACTGTGTCTGCTCCAAACATTCATGTGCCTGTTCTCCATTAGCACGACTACCTGTAAAACATTTAAACAGAGTTAAACATTTTATAATTCATATTGTCAGCTTTCCATTTCTTGCCAAATTTAATTTCATGTTTACAATTACATTTTTGTTGTAGCTTTATTACTTTTGTAGTGGGCTAAACCACTAAACTGGTAAGCAAAAGGTTACTGGTTCACAACCACCAGTGTGTCCTTGAGCAAGGCTCTTTTCTCCAGGGCATTGTGGGTCCCTGTATTAAGAGCACTATAAATCACTTTGGATAAAAGCTTCATGACATTTTTTTTAATGATGCTTTTAAAGCTTCTGAAAGTCAGGCTTCATTGAACAGAAACCAGCTGAATAAACTTGACCAAGATCACATCCTCAGTGTCTTTTGGTCTTTCTCTAGATGCTCTTGCTGGCTCTGGGGTCACTGATGATGAAGAGACCACAGCAACAACCGGTCCAGATGAGGCAGTAAAGGCCAGTGGAGTGATGGAGGGTCTCATCCATGGCACTGGATGCTGCTGTGGACTCTCCATCCTCAGTGCTCAGCTCACACTAGTCTGCAGACATTTCAGATCATACAAAAATGCACAAACACAATAAAAAAAAAATCAGCCATTTTAACAGTACAGTGTCATTTGATTTCTGTATTAGAAGTAACACAATTATCATACTTTATATTTTTGTTTCAGGTTCTCCCCCTTTTTTCTCTCACAAATGCTACCGTCCGTCACATTGCCTTGCAGGTCCTGCTCCACCACAGAAGATCTGCAGCAGAGGAATCAAGAATAAGAAAAGTGCTATAATAACTCTGTTTGAAATTACAATAATTAAAATAACCTACAACTTAAGATTTAAAAGATGTTTAATTCATTTCATTAGTATACTCACTGAGAGCCTTTGATGGCAGCATTTCTTCATCAGTCACTCTTCACCGGATAAACACACGTGTGTCTCATCTGTCCCTGTAACATCCAGACAAGAGTCAGTCACCTCTGTGATTTATCTGATCAATACTGCATTTACATGTTGAGGTGTAACATCAGACAAGATTCAGTCACCTCTGTGATTTATCTGATCAATACTGCATTTACATGTTGAGGTGTAACATCAGACAAGAGTCAGTCACCTCTGTGATTTATCTGATCAATGCTGCATTTACATGTTGAGGTGTAACATCAGACAAGAGTCAGTCACCTCTGTGATTTATCTGATCAATGCTGCATTTACATGTTGAGGTGTAACATCGGACAAGATTCAGTCACCTCTGTGATTTATCTGATCAATACTGCATTTACATGTTGAGGTGTAACATCAGACAAGAGTCAGTCACCTCTGTGATTTATCTGATCAATGCTGCATTTACATGTTGAGGTGTAACATCAGACAAGATTCAGTCACCTCTGTGATTTATCTGATCAATGCTGCATTTACATGTTGAGGTGTAACATCAGACAAGATTCAGTCACCTCTGTGATTTATCTGATCAATGCTGCATTTACATGTTGAGGTGTAACATCAGACAAGATTCAGTCACCTCTGTGATTTATCTGATCAATGCTGCATTTACATGTTGAGGTGTAACATCAGATAAGATTCAGTCACCTCTGTGATTTATCTGATCAATGCTGCATTTACATGTTGAGGTGTAACATCAGACAAGATTCAGTCACCTCTGTGATTTATCTGATCAATGCTGCATTTACATGTTGAGGTGTAACATCAGACAAGATTCAGTCACCTCTGTGATTTATCTGATCAATACTGCATTTACATGTTGAGGTGTAACATCAGACAAGATTCAGTCACCTCTGTGATTTATCTGATCAATGCTGCATTTACATGTTGAGGTGTAACATCAGACAAGAGTCAGTCACCTCTGTGATTTATCTGATCAATGCTGCATTTACATGTTGAGGTGTAACATCAGACAAGATTCAGTCACCTCTGTGATTTATCTGATCAATACTGCATTTACATGTTGAGGTGTAACATCAGACAAGAGTCAGTCACCTCTGTTATTTATCTGATCAATACTGCATTTACATGTTGAGGTAGATGCTGATGTAACTCGCTTTTTATCCAAAACACAAGCTCCTCGGTTTATCAACAATACTAATAGACAAATAAAAGAGATTACTTATGTTTAGTAACTTCATGTAGATGTTTTTATATTTACATTATTACATTCATCTAATGCAGTGTTGACAACAGTGAATTCTACATAATAACACAAATATATCACTCACTCAGATGTCTGTTTCATGTCTATTAGATGTGCTCATATGCAATATCTATCAACGATTTTCCTAACAATCGTCTTTAAGATGAATATATGGTTTATGTAAATCCACTTTGGAGACACTTACTGGAGCTCCCCTGTTAGCAATACATAATAAAACGTGTTTTTATATCAAAACTACAAATACACTATATTATTTAGGCCATTTAAGTATCTTTTATAAACGTGCCTTGGATAAAAACACTACCAATGTATATTGAGACAAAACAATCAGTCAGTCCAAGTTTCTTTCAGTTAAAACAACCCAGACATGCATTTTAGCCTCGTCTGTCAAACCGGGGGATGGCGTCTTTAATTTACACCTTTTGCTTATATAGTGCTTACTTTACACTTTAGTTTTAATAGATTATTAACTACAGAAACAATACTACTGTTTGAAAATGACTTACACACTTCAATTTAAACAGTTATTTAGGGAAAAAAATATTCTCACAGTAGTCTCCATACAAGCAGCCATCTTGACAACAACATCTCGTTTCGACATCTCGCGTGGTTCTGTGTGATTTGGACAACTTCAAGTTACGCCCCCTGCTACACGTTACGCCCCCTTCAAGTTACGCCCCTGTCTTGCAGTCCGCAGACAGATGCACTTGGATCAGAAAGCAGTTCCGTTATTTACGCACGTCACGTCACAAAACACGTGTGCAAATGTTTCTCTGTAACTGGAAGAGTGTTGCTGTGGCTTTATGTCGCATATGAACAGCTGTGACCATCAAACTCTTTAGCTAAACTGCACTCAGGGGTGGGTTGCGTTTAGATGGGGGATGCTGGGAAATTGAGTTTTTTTTGTTTTTGTTTTTTCAACCAGGCTGTAGATCCTCAGTGGATTAATAGTTTTGTGGTTTGTTATTCTAGAGATAATGAATATGAAATTACTAAATAAAATGTAATTAATTATTGAATGTGACACTTTTTCTGCATAAGGTATAATACTGAATAAGTGCTTATTTTAATAATATATTATTTAAATATTTAAAATTGCGTACAGTTGTATCTAGGGTTACCTATTACTAAATGAACATTTGGGGGATATTATTTTATGTCTAAGACATTGTTAGTGCATTGTGCTAGTGTACTTCTAAACATTGGCGAAATTCACTTTTTTAACATCAACAAAATGTATCACAAAAATGTAGCCCTCTATCCTGTACTACAGTAGATCAACCCAGTCCATTGCCCACATGTGTTTTAGAGGGCACTTAAAACATGAAATGGACTTGGGTGCAGAGTTGAGTAGATTCCCAGGTAGCCAAAACGATCCGGCCCGATAACGGCCCAAATCCGGCAAGCCGGAAGAAATAACTCGGCCCGGATGCGGTTGCCGGACTCGGTTGCCAGCGGTTGCTGGCCCGAGTCCGGCTGCCGAGACTGAGCCGACACTGCCGGCATCGGGCCACAATCACGCCAGCATAGATTATACAATTAGCCAGTACTGGCCCGAGTCTGGATTCCAAATGGAAATGTATGTAAAAATACAAACCAATATTTATTTAATTAATAACAACAACAAATTTTACCCAAACAATATTAGCTTGTTTGCTATATAGCCTACATGGATAAGAACTGTTCATTTAATTAATTGGTTCTCTTAAAACTACAAAAAATGTATTATTAAAGACTTCCTCCAGTCTTCTTTTTAACAATGTTGTTTCCACAAATATCACACACACACACACAAACACACATGAAGTTCCCCCCTCAATACCCCCAAGTAAGAATGACACCATATAAATGTAAAAATATGAGAATTTATTTGAATTTATTATTGAAAAACTGACATCAACAAATGCATAAAAACACTTTAGAACCTCTAAGAACTCCCAGGACCTCAAGTTTATCCTAAAAGAGGGACTGAAAAAAGGAAAGAGAGATAAAGAGGGGACACATATTAACACATAGTTAGTCAGACCTCAGTGATCTCAATGGTAAATTTGGAGCATACCTTAAGAAGAATTTCTTTGTTGTAGGACCTACTCTCTTCTTCCATGCCATCTGTTTATAAACTTCTCAGTTTCTCCATCCAGCACACTGCAGTATTTGCAGAAAAATACATCAATAAATATATATATGTGTATGTGTGTGTGTCAAGTCACTATTATTTGCACTTTTAACAATGCAAATTGTGTCAAAGCAGCTTTACATCAGCTTGATATAAAGCTGGGTGGCTTTATATCAGCTTTACAGTATTTAGACGGGGAAATAGTGTGTCGAAATAGTGTCATTCTCCTCTGGTCAGACAAAATCAGCAGTTTAAATCTAGGCTGCAGCAGAGTCTATCTCTGGGGCTCATCTAGTTGTCCTGGTCTGCGCTGACGTTCAGGGCTGTAGAGGTCATCTTTAGGTGCTGATCCACCATCTGATCTGGATACAGTCTGGATCTGGGTGGCTACGGTGACCTTGGAATAAGAAAGAAACAGACTAATATTAGCGTAGCTATATTTTTAAGCTGGAAAAATGCAGTTTTACAAATGCTAGAAACATGTTTTTCAAAAGAAAGATTGCTATCAAAAAGTACGCCTAGGTTCCTAGCTGATGACGAAGAATTTACAGAGCAGCTGTCAAGAATTAGATAGGTTATTACATGCAAAAGTTTTTGGTCCAATAATTAACACCTCTGATTTTTTTTCAGAATTTAGCAGTAAGAAATTGCTAGCCATCCAGTTTTTGATATCAACTATACATTCTGTTAGTTTTGCAAATTGATAAGTTTCATCGGGTCGTGAAGAAATATAGAGCTGAGTATCATCAGCATAACAGTAGAAAGCTAACACCATGTTTCCTAATGATATCTCCCAAGGGTAACATGTAAAGCGTGAAAGTAAGGGGTGTGTATGTGTGTGTGTCAGTCTGGTATGCGTGTATATAGTCTGGTATATGTGTATATAGTTTGTCTATTTTAAACATGAAGCTGGTTATCCATAAAGACCAGGTAGGATGATGATGAAAAAAAAAAAAAAAAATTATATATTATGTTATGTGGTCAAACAGTTATCAGAAATTCAGAGTACTTTTTCACTTTTTGCAGACATTATTATGTTGTAGATTTAATTTAAAACTAATACAGGTTTACAGTTTAAAATGACAAAAAAAAGAAAAAGGTCTATAAAAATTTGGCCACCCTGCATGGTCACTACTACTTGACCACTTACAACACCCTGACTCAAACAGTATAAGAAAATTAATCTTAAGATATTATGTACTAGCCCATCTGATTACAATATCCTAAAAGAAACCATATATTTACACATCTACTCTCTAGCAAAATATAACATTCAGTTACTTACATGGCACGAGTGAACTCTTTTCAGATGATCTTGACAAGTCTGATAAAAAAAATATAAAAAAGCAATCACAAAATTATTAGAAGAAGTGTAGCAGGAACATTATTACACCATTCACATAATATGTTGTGTAAATAACTAAAATTCACAAACAACCTACAAAATACATAACTTTTAAAAAAGATCAGATGATGCTTGACTGTTAAATAAATAAATAAATAACTGCTGCATGACATAATATTTAATGAACCTAAATAAAAAAAATATTGAGAAAATGTTTGACAGTCAGCTTGAAAAAATATACTTACAAAGCCAAAGACTTGTGACAAGTGCTGTGAGGCTCTGGGGTGCAGCAGCTACTGACACAGAAACAAAGGGGAGAAAAAAAGAAAAAGCATCACTCAATATCAGATAATGCATATATCTGTACAAACTGAACATGGCAAATCCAAGATGCAGGATGACTGCTAGACTGATCACTTACAACAATCGGATGACAATCTGAAAAAAGAAAGAAAAAATAATAAATATTTTCATTATTGAAAATAATTATAATTTTACTTGAATATGACTTATTTCTTCCCTGGTGTACATGCATGCATGTTTTACTTTTATTGTAATTCTGTGTTATTAAAAAGCAGAATTATTATTATCATCATCTTCTCATAAGGCTTGTGAGAGTCTACTGTCTCTCGCTCGCTCTATCACACACGCTGAGAGAGAGAGAGAGGTCGCTCGCTCTATCACACACGCTGAGAGAGAGAGAGAGGTCGCTCGCTCTATCACACACGTTAAGATTGGTAACAAACACACAGAATTCCTCCCTCAGTGTCGTGGAGTGAGACAGGGCTGCAGCTTAAGTCCTGCACTGTTCAATATATACATAAATGAGTTAGTGAGAGCTCTGGATCAGTCTGCAGCGCCCGGTCTTACTCTACTAGACACTGAAGTCAAATGCCTCCTGTTTGCTGATGATCTGGTGCTGCTGTCTCCCACTAAAGAGGGTCTACAGCAGCATCTAGACCTCCTGCACAGCTTCTGTCAGTCATGGGCTCTGTCAGTTAACACCAAAAAGACTAAAATAATGATTTTCCAAAAAAGACCCAGCCACCAAGACCAACATCATAGTTTTAAATTAGACAACATGCTCCTTGAGCACACGCAGAACTACACTTATCTTGGCATAAATATTAACAACACAGGGAACTTTAACAAAGCTGTGAACGACCTGAGAGACAAGGCACGGAGAGCTTTTTACGCTATTAAGAGAAATATTAAAATTGACATCCCAATCAGAATCTGGATCAAAATAATCAAATCAGTAATAGAACCCATCGCACTCTACGGGTGTGAAGTCTGGGGTCCACTCACAAACCAAGAGTTCACTAAATGGGACAAACACCCAATAGAGACTCTGCAGACCGAACTATGCAAAGTTTTGCTCCGAGTGCAGCGCAAAACCCCAAATAATGCCTGCAGAGCAGAATTAGGATTATACCCACTTATAATCACAATTCAAAAAAGGGCTATTAAATTCCATGCCCACCTAAAAAATAGTGATAAACAGACCCTTCATCACAAAGCCCTGAACTACCAAGAGCTGACACCAGAGAGAAACGCCCTCGGACAATTGGTCTTAGAGCTGACTACACAAACCACAACAGGTCTGACTGAGAATAAAAACTTAGCCAGACCAAACCAAATAATTAAAGCACAAAAAGAAAAATACCTGAAACATTGGAGAGACGCAACAGCCCTACAAAGTAAATTGGAATGCTATTTGGCCCTAAAGAGAGAATATGAATTGGCAGGATACCTGAGTACAGTGAGTGACCCTAAACTGAGAAAAGTCCTGAGCATGTACAGACTCAGTCAACACCATCTCAGCATAGAGACAGGCAGACACAGACAGACCTGGCTACCAAAAGAAGACCGGCTGTGTCCCCACTGCACAGGAGATGAAGTGGAAACAGAGCTGCACTTCCTGACATCCTGCCCGAAATATGACCAAATTAGGGACACTTTCTATCCCCATTTCACAACTCACCACAAAGACTTCCATCAGAAACCAAATCTGGATAAACTCCCATACCTGCTCGGAGAAAGCCCAGCAAGCTCAAACCTGGCCGCCAGGTACGTGAGGTCCTGTCACGACGAAAGAGCCTCCAGCGGGACACAACTACCAACACTCACCATATGATACCTAGAGGAACTTCTAGAAATATTAGAAGACTGATTTTTTTTTTTATTTTTTTTTTTCATTATTATTTTATTATTTATATTGTTATTAAAGCTTTGGCAATGTAAATATTTATTTCACCATGACAATAAAGCTATTTGAATCTTGAATCTTGAGAGAGAGAGAGAGAGAGGTCGCTCGCTCTATCACACACGCTGAGAGAGAGAGAGAGAGCGCGCGTTCAGTGGGCGTTAGTGTCTCGCTCTCTCACTCAGGCAAATCGGTGAGACAACACTGCTTAAATGTGAAAATATGATTAATGATAACTGTAAAATGAATATATAGGCTAAACTAAAGTTACCTTAACCGACATGAATGTGAAACGAAAGGAGGTTTTCTCAATTCTAGCAGATCTGCGCAAATGACGTCATACAGATATAACGGCATTAACGGTAATTAACGGTGCTGAAGAGCGGGCCGTAGAAAATAAAGACGGAAAGACTCGTTTATGTGAACAGTAAGCTTGTGGTACATTTAAATGACAGTCCGTCGATTTTATACTTATGTACACAAAAAATACTTTACCTTAGGAAAGCTCTACCGTCAGGCGACGTCCGGCTGTGCGTGCGCGTGATGTGACGGACCGCAGCTTATAGCCCGCAGCAGCTCGGACCTCTTTCGCGGGCTTTGCACGTGAGGCGTAAAATAGTCAAAGTTACATTTATATCTATTTTTTTTCTTTTTTTTTTTTTTTATCATATGAGATGTACATTTAAGTCATTAGCTCGTTATATTTTCCCTGGCAAAAAATAAATAAATAAAAACACACACATATATACGTAAAGCCCATCTATGACAAGTAATGACTTACTCTACTTAAATCATCCATATAATCGTCATTTATTAACAGCTCGACAGAAGTTCTAAAACAGATACATAAATAGGCTTGGTTGGTAGCAAGTTGAAACCAAAATGATTCAACACCCCCATATATCAGGTGCAAATGTGCAATATTTACATGCTGTCTGCACAAGATATTTTAAGGCACATGATTATACAAAATATCCTGCATAAAAAAATGTTACATCCGACAACAAATAAAACAAAACTTATTTACCTCCAAAAAGAGAAATCACAGCCACCCATTTGGCATTCAGCACATTCCTCCAAAGCCAATGCCATGCCATTCATAAAGGACGTGAGGCTAAAAACACCATACTCACCCAGTTCTAGAATGACCCATATATATATTTACAGTTATTAATATAGTTTCACTCACTGATTTCAGATGGCAGCAGAGGATCACTTATTGACTCATTCTACCCAGCTTAAGTTTTGCTTATTTGGACATAATAAAATCACTATTATAACATCTGAAATCATATTTTGTAAAAGTTTACCACTTCTTATGATGTATCAGTTTTTGCAATCACACACAGTCGGAAAGTTTTGATTTAGATGAAGAGAACATTTTTAAATTAAAAGCAAATCCATTTGAGGTCAGCCTAAAAATTAATATAAATATAAATAAAAATTTAAATAAAATTAAATAAATAACTTTGACAGGCAAACGGTTTGACAACTCTACAGCGTTTTGTTTAAAAATATATTTGTAATTTTATAATTCAGCCTAATTGATTGATTGTGTGTGTACAGGTTTAACCTCCATTGTGGGGACCAAATATTCACACAAGGAGTAAAACCTGAATTTTTGTCATTTTAGGACTGACACTTGTGGCCCACAGTCGGGCTGAATGTGGCTAAATGCGCCGTTTCTCAACCAGAATCGGGCCAGATCCACAGATCCAAAACCTAACCAAATCTGGCAACCATTACTGGGCCGGATCTGGCTCACTTCTGGCAAGCCGCTGCCAGCACACAGCCGAGTGAGCCGACACTCAGCCGCATTCGGCCCGATTCCGCTGGCTACCTGGGATATTATTGCACTTTTCACAGAAGCAGATATACTTAAACATTGAGCAGTTTTAGCTGGGCGATGTTGATAAAAATGATCCACTGTTTGAGATTTAGCTGTTTTGTATAATGTATATTTATATGTAACCATATTATGTAGCCATGGTTCACTTTTTGAGGTTCATATGCTGAATTGAGATATATGTGTGAATAATTTCTGCATAACGACTTAAAAATGTTCACAATATTAAAACAGGACAAAATGTCATGCATTTGTCTTCTAGCACTACTATAATGTGAAATAATTAAATCTAAATAATGTCCTCAGAAATCAAACTCTGGATGAAATCAGAGAATCAAGCCACTACGTGATGACTGAATCATCTAATTAGTTTTTTTTCTTGCAACTTTTTGCTATAACAAATGTGCTTCAGAAGCACACAGTTACAGAAGTCAAAGAAAAATTTGAGTTAAAAAGTAAAGGCCAGTGAAACCCAACTAAAGCAAGCGCTTACCTCCATAACGATGACTTCAAACATTATTATTTTCAATAAAACAGCGCTAAGGCTTCCAGGAGGCTAAGTGAGGGCTGCCCGTGCAGGGCCACTGCTAAGGGGCCAACGTTTTGCCAATGAGCAAATTCTCAGGGGCCCTGTGCTGGCAGCCCGTAAAGGGCCAGTGCAGGCTTGTTTGCAGGGAATGTTCTCCCAACTTTTCAAATCGAGTCATCTGAACAAACAATTTTACATTGAACAACATTGCACAAGTTCCCAGCATGCATTGCAGCTTGAAAACATTTTATGTTAATTATTATTAAAATATTATCATTGTTTTACATTTTGCTGGCTTAATTTATGTTGCTGCTGCTGTTGTTACTGTCAGTTAGCTGTCATGTGGATCAGAGTTCATATTTTTACTGATTTAAAATTTGTTGATCCTCACCATGTTTGAGAATCGTGTGCTGAGGTACTGTATATTTGCATCTCATTACAACTTGTTTAATAAATTTGTTCGTTAGCATGAATGTTTGCCTTTAGTTTTAAGAGACTAATACTACCAATGTTATGTAGAAAACTAGAAAATAAATGTGAATCTTAAAGATTATAATTATAAAAAACATATTTGGTTGTTCTGACAGATCTTTTAACACTCAGTAGACTGACTTTTATTCATTAGATAAACTAAAGTTTTTAAGTTGTCGGTTGCTAGTTGAGTTAACTTAAAAAGTTGATTGTGATAGGTTGCCTTATTTGAGTTAGGTCAACTTTTGTTTTACAGTGCAGTCGACTGACTTTTATTAATTAGATGAACTAAAGTTTTTAAGTTGTCGTTGCTAGTTGAGTTAACTTAAACATTTGAATGTGATAGGTTGCCTTATTTTTTTGAGTTAGGTCAACTTTTTTTTTTACAGTGTACAGTTGAGTATTATGAGAGAAAGATGGACTGATTACCTGCATATTATACAACATTCATTCTTCAGCTCAATCTCATATTCACAATAAAACATTAGTTTCAATCTCCACTGAGGAAAGTGATATATTTTGTTGTAGTATCCTTTCAATTGTTAAGGGGATTTTTGATGACAGTGATGGGCAATGCATTTGTTGGTTGCATCTTACAAGGTTTTATTGAAAATAAAAATAATGTTGCTGTTTACAACCTTCAGTTCCTTTAAATATAAAAGTATTTGATGCTGACTCACTCATAAAGTCTCTTGTCTATTGGCATCTAATGGCATATTAGATGTAACCAAAAATCACCATCACTAACACTCAGACGTTTCTCAATACCAAATACTATTATTAAATACTAATAATTTTTATATAAAATAACATTTATTAAATAACAATAAAGGCCCTTTCTCTCGGAACATGCAACACAACTCCTTGTTCAGGCTCTTGTTCTGTCCAGACTTGACTATTGCAATGCTCTCTTGGCAGGTCTTCCAGCCAATTCCATCAAACCTCTAAAATTAATATAAAATGCTGCTGCAAGATTAGCTGAAAAGAATGCATGTCACACCTCTGTTCATCAATTTGCACTGGCTACCAATAGCTGCTCGCATTAAATTCAAGGCATTAATGCTTGCCTACAGAACCACCACTGGCTCTGCACCCCTTTACCTAAATTCATTACTTCAGACTTATGTGCCCTCTAGAAGCTTGCATTCTGCAAGTGAACGACGCATTATTGTGCCATCCCAAAGAGGCACAAAATCACTTTCACAGACTTTTTCATTAACTGTTCCCATCTGGTGGAATGACCTGCCCAACTCAATCCGAACAGCTGAATCCTTACCCATCTTCAAGAAATGGCTAAAAACACATCTCTTCCATCTTTATTTGACCCTCTAACTCTAGCACTCTCTATTCTAATTCTATTTTATCTATCTGTCTTCTTTTTATATATATATAAAAAAAAAAACACACACACATTTGACCCTCTATCAATTACATATTTATTCTCTAACTGCTAGCTTTTCTTGAAAAACTAACACTAGCTTTTTTTTCTATTCTATCTACTCGATTTCTTAAAAAAAAAAAAAAAAAAACTTTCTACGTGTACTGCATTACGCTAACCACGACTTGTCATAGCACTTGCATGTTGTTGCTCTTTTGTTGGTTTTGATTGCTTCTGATGTCCTTGTTTGTAAGTCGCTTTGGATAAAAGCGTCTGCTAAATGACTAAATGTAAATGTAATAAACAACAACAGCCATTATAAAAGTTGCAGGGCAATTCAGTCAAGATTACAAAGGCAGTGATGAACCTGGGTTCATTACATTTTATTTTCTTCCATCGAATTCTGCTTACATTGGGTTCTATTACTGAGTGATATGTTCATATCATATCTTTTGTCAAGTCTGACATAGTGTGTAGCTTAAAGTAATCTGTGCCATTTTCCTCTCTACTTACATAATTTATTGCTCATTCAAGTTATACATGGTTGTGCTTATCCCAAACCAATGTTATCAAATAAAATCCAACAGCCGTCCTGTAAAAGATAAAAGTTTTAGTTGATGAACTTAATGAACAGCAAAAATGAATGTGGCCAATTCTTATGTGTACAGTTTGTAAAAACCCAGATGGTGTCAGCTCTTGTTATATAAACTGCTTACAGCAAATTGAGCAGTTGCCTCAGATCAGCAGCAACAATCAGTTCTCTTCACCTTGATTGTTACTTTAAAAATTTGCTGGAGCAAATAAAGACATTTTAGTCTGGACAAGGGACATCAACAACTACTTGGATGCTTTACTCTACAAATAACAGACAAAAATTTAATCCAGATATTTATTTTGAGTGGCACTTTCACTTTTTTATCTTTTTTGATCACCAAATGGAAAATGGAACCATGCCTTCCTATTTTTATTTCACTTTGTTCAAGGATTTTGTTCACATGAGATATCTTATCCTAATATTGACACTTACAGTTTATTTAGCAATTATATTATTTAATGATCTCCTTTTGGATACAAATATGATTTCTAGGCCAGCGTGTTTTGTTCAGATTTTTACGATTTATACTTATGCAGTGTCTGAATATACCATATTAACTCTGATGGCATATGACAGATATGTTGCCATATGCAATCCTTTAAAATATCATAAAATCATGACCTCAAAAGTGACAACACTGTACATGGCATTAGCATCACTTTATGCAGTGTTTTCTATGGGTCTGGTTATTTTCTTCTCAGCCAGGTTGCCTTTGTGTGGGACTGACATAGCACGACTGTACTGCTCCAACTGGTCTGTGGTTCGACTGTCTTGTGGGACTTCCACTTTGAGTAACAACATAATTGGATTTTTTGTCTCAACAACAACAGTCTTTCTCCCTGCCTCCTTCATCTTCTATACTTATGTCAGAATTTTGATCATTTGTCAAAAAAGCTCCAAAGAATTTAGGGGCAAAGCATTACAAACATGTCTTCCTCACATTATAAGCTTTGTTAACTACTCTATAGCTTCGTTTTGTGATATTGCTTTAAGTCGGTATGATTCAGACAAATTTAAGATTGTGGCCATAATTTTTTTCAGTGGAATTTCTGGTTATCCCTCCTGTTCTGAATCCCCTAATTTATGGTTTAAATTTACCAGAAATTCGCAAAAACATTGCATGCTTGTTTCAGCTCTCAAAGTTGGCCATAAATACTTAAAATATAACATAAGATTATTTTAAAAAGCTACTTACTGGTTTTACAGTTTTGTTTATCATAAAACTTAATTTTCTGAAATGATTTATTTAGTCCTAAACAATGAGGCACAAACACCATACTTCTGATGTCTTCATAAAACTAAATATCTCCTTGATGTTCTGTAACAATTTCACAATTTCACTGACATTTTCTTTTTCTTTCTTTCTTTCTTTCTTTCTTTCTTTTTATTTTTTTCTTCTTTTTTTGCTATAAGTACAGCTGTAACAATATACACAAATTACCTTGTGTTATATGTCACCAGTTTAAATTTGAAAGTTTAATATTTAAACTATATACTAACAACTGTATAGTTAAAAAAAACTAAAAATATTCTTATTTTAATATTCTGTCTTTATGCATTGTAAACGTGGACATGCAGGATTAGAACATTTGCTTGCATGGAGCCATCAAAGCAAACAGTGACACAAAGGGAACCTGCCAAAGTCCTGGCTATGACCACGCCACCCTGTCAGGCCTGACTAGCATAACTGGGAATCACCAACATCATTCAGGGAAGTTATAGTGAGTTACAAATGGCTTTCTCTTGTAGTCTGTACTACACCATAGATTTCTGAAGTCTTCACTATGGCCATCAACTTTCTTCTTTATTTTATCTACAAATGTTACCCCCTGACCGTGGGACAACATGACAACATCACACTTTATTTCTTTTCTCAAGGATTTACAGAACTATCACTAGACTGTCATTCACATGCAATCCTGTAAATTAACACCCAACTAGGATTTAACTGGAATATTTGGTAGGCTAACACTTTATTTTACAGTGTCCTTCTTACATGTTACATGTAACAGTAAATTAAGCATAATTACATGCAACTAACTTGAAACCAAACCCTAATCCTAACTCTAACCCTAAGCACATGTTGTATATTAATATTAGCCTAATTCATATTAATTAATAACTCATTATTTAATTGTATAATTACACTGTATGAATGCTTAAAAATAAATTGTAACCAAATATGTATATGCTCTAAATGTGTGTCTTGGGACATGTGAATACAATATGGATATGCAAAAAAAAAAAAAGTATTAGAAAACATGAAATATTATTATAAATGCAAGGCTAACTAATGATTCAAGTGTATAGTTCATAAGGCACTGATCAGCATTAAAATTCAAGACAAAGACTGAGTTAAATCATTTTCTCTATAGTGAATCTATACACAGTAAAATCCTGAGTGTTAAATTAACACTGCTCGGATCATATATGGTCCCACTCTAAAAGAGTGTTAAAGTAACACTGAAGCAGTGTTAAAGTTAATGGGATAATTATGTGATTAATTAAGTGCTGATTGAGCACAAGTGATGAACACCTGCTGTTAACAAGCAGAATCACTGAAGAAAAGAGAAACACAAGAACTACAACTGACTTCAACCACATCCTTAGATGAAATCAACTGAAATAAAAGACATTAAATCTCTCAAGATTTCAGTAGAAGATAATTAAACAACTCCACAAACATCAACAGCTTCATGCATTACTAACAAGTTAGCCTTTATTTCTGGATTATCTAAAACAGAAGTTCTTTACTGAGAATTAAGGTTTAGATGTGTTTTTCTTTTTTCAACTTACCGTTTTGGTGAATAGTGTTTGCTTTAGTTGCCTCTTAATCAGGGTACCTTCCGTCCATTCCATATCCGTTTTCAAACTAAAAAACGGAAAACGAAAAAACGGATAATTTTTTTCATTTATCATTTCATCATAACATGAACAAAAATAATTAAGGATTTTAAAAATAAAGAAAATACACATTTTTCTTTATTTTGTTTTTCATTCTTACTTCTTAAAACTAAATTAGGAAAAATAAAATAAAGAAAATCTTAAAAAACTACCTTTTCAAGGAAGGAACAACTTTTTTTTCTCATCAGTATTTACAAAGGTCAACAGCAGGGGAAGCAAAGACACAGCAACAGATTAGCATAAAATGGCATCTTTAGCAAGGTACGCAGATGTAATCATTAACTTGATTAATGATGATATTCAATATGAAAATATTTCTACGCACCTATCACAGGTGGGCGTGCAAAAATGCTCCGCAAGGAGTGTTCGCAGGTTTTGCAGTGAACACAATGTTAAAAGACGCGAAGTGGATGATGCTCATCTAGAGCTGTCAGTGGCCAGCGCTATAAAAGAGGTACGTTTTTTATCTTTCTTTAAAGTTTATTAATATTTCTTAATGTTATGTAAGGGGACATTTAATTTGAATGCAGTTGGGTAGGTGTAGGCGTGAGCAAATATTCATTGTAGGCTATGTTTATTGTAATTTTATGGAGATTTTTTTTTATTTTGTGCACCTTTGCCAGGCTTCATGTATCTGCTGCGTGATTAACCTTAACTTATGTCATGCCACTTGCAAATCGCTGTATTGCTACTTGTGGTTTCGAGTATATGTTGCCTTTTTCACAGAGCACATGAAATGCAAGACAACCTAATCCAGTTACTGTATATCTTTTCAAATCAGTAAATGCATTTAAAGATTTAGTATTAGTATTAGACGAAATGGCATTGCATACATTTTTAGACCTATATGTTAAATGCTTTGTAAACACACACACACACACAATGCATACTAGTGATTTATAACACAAAAACATAAAAATATTTTCTTTCTTGTCTAACAGGTGGGGCCAACATTTGGACGCACATTTATGACAGGTTACCTGTCATCAAAAGGCATACATGCAGGTGAAGTTCAAGTCGGAAGAGTGCTGCGACAGATTCATCAACCTTATCATGAGTTGCGGCAAAAGGTTGGCATTTACCCTTTCTCTAAAGCCTTTAACTGAGTTATTGTATGCAGTTGTCTAATCATTTTAAGGGAAAAGTTATTGATTATTATTACTATTATTATTGATTATTTATGAGTGATACAGAAATGCAGTGGTTTTATAACAGCTTTTTTGTGACCTACTAGGGTGTACGCAATCTGAATCCAGTGCCCTATCATGCAGAATACATGGGTCATAAACTACACTTGGACCAGAATGAGAAGATGGTGATGTTTGGAGTGACACATGTTGTGGCAATAGATGGCTTCAGCAGCCAAATAGTGGCATACAATACTATGCCTGTTAAAAACAACTTAACAATCTATCAGAATGTTTACAGGTATGTACAAGTCTCATTAGCAACTCTTTTTTTATCTTAAATCAATGGTTCTCAATTCCTGACCTGACTGATCACAACACACTTCACATGTCAGACTGTAAAATGACAACACCAGATCATGTGGTCTGACTTTGACTGTAATTGAGAATCACTAGCATGGACTAATTCAGCATGTTTTTAACATCAAAACAGCACTGTTACAGTTTTCTCAAGCTCAGATTTTCTTTCAGAGAAGCAGTGATTCAAAATGGTATGTGGGATCAAATCCGGGTCGACCATGGAAAAGAGTTCTATATGTATATGCAAGAGTTGTTGTCCAGACACAGATGCAATATAAACAGGCAAATGTACGTCCAGACAAAATCATCAAATGTGAGTTTTTTTCCACCACAATAAGAAACCTCACCTTAAGTCCTAAAGGTGGATGTCCAGCAAAAATTTCAGAGGCCTCTGTGGTAGAAGACGTACCAGCAAGATCCTGTCTGACAAGAACATCGACATTTGGGACGGATCCCTTTACTTGTGAGGAAGACAAAGCCAGAGCAGAGCAAGATTTTGCTGAACGTTACCCAGACATTACACTGTGCCTTGATCAGGCTGTTAACCATGACTTCACACAATTTAAAGAAGCCATACTACACCTCATGAATGTGACAAGACATTATTCTTGAAGATTTCTTGAAGAATAACAGGACCAAAACATTTATCATAAAACCAACATTTATTTCCAACATCAAATGTTACAATACAAAAAACTGCCTTTTGTAAGTAGGCATCAACTGTATTCAAATAAAACTGTAGTTTGAGGTATAAAATCACATTTAAGTGTTTTCAATAAAGTGCTATCCAGTGCTGCATCTTACTTTTAACCAATCAAAAGTAGAACTTGACACAATGTGTAAAGAGTTTAATTACTTTTCGATTAAAGCATGTTAATGAAAAAGTGCTGCCTGTAGTGCATCTTTCTTTCAAGTCAAAATCTGAACTTGACTGAACCTGAACAGTAATAACTTTTTAAACACTGCATTCAAGAGTTTTACTCTTAACTTGTAACAAACACCAGTCATTTATAGAGCTGCCATATTTGTGTCATAAAACAGATAAATTTGACACTTGTAACAGTGGCAAACATGCTTTCTTTTAATCTTCGATAAGATCACCAAATGCAGACAATGCACCATCAATTCCTGTGACTCTGAAGGTGTTTTCCCTTGAGTTGGCAGCTCTGCATTTCACACAGGTGTTGGCATTTTGCTGCCACTGGTCCATGCAAGCTTTGCATGCAATCAGACTATGACAGCAAACTGCAAATACAGGATCATTCATGGGCCCTGTAATTGAAAATATAGGACATATTTTTGTTAGTATTTTTAGAACATTTCTGGGATGTTAATCCAAAGTAAAGTGTGGAAAGTGACATGTATTATGGTTTAAATGACAAAATACTACTGGCTAGATCCACAAATCTTATAGAGGTCAACAAGGTCTTGTTAACAAACCTTTGCAAATTAAGCAAGCAAATGCATTCTTGATTGCTGCATGTTCTTCAACTGTGAAAGACAGAACAAACTGCGTGTGTGTCAGCTCTGACAATCTTCTGATGGTCTGCGCAACCTCTGGCAGGTCTTGGGATGCCAACACCACCTCTTCAATTCTTTCTAAGACTTCTGGCAGTTGGCTGTCATCATCCCGTTGGCTGAGGAAAGAATTTACAAGGAGCACACCAATTTTTTTATGTTTAAGCCTGTTAAGTGTCAACTAATATGCTCGAGATATCAGACATTTTACCTTAACCTTCTCTTCTTGGATCTTATTTCCAGGAACTGTTGTTCAGGCACAGCAAAAACCTTCCTAGAATTTTGCTTCCAGTAGGTTGACCCTGGGGATAGTTGGAAAATTTCAGTAATAAGTTCAATAATTGTATAAAAGAAAACAACACTACTACAATGGAGACACCAAAACAATCTGCTGCCAATGTACAATTTGCCTCTTTCAAAGATACATCATGATCAGAACCTGATTAAATTTCTGCAACTTTTGTGTCACAACTTCAATCAATCAATATTTGTTTCTTTCACAACAATTCAACTTTGACCTTTTTTAACCTAATGTTGACTAGCTACTGTAGCATGTAGTCAATCTTTTTTTATGCAGTTACCTTTAGTTCCCTCAGTATCCAGGATTTCATTCCCCTGTCCATCAGTCAATATTAGAACTTCTTCTCCTCCAACAGCATCTTGGACTTTTGCCAAGATGCCAGGAACTGATGCCTCGTGTTCATTGAAACGGATCGCCACAGTCTTCTGGGGAGTCCATTTCCCACCCACCAGATCAGCAAGAAACACATTCCTAAACAAGGATGGAATTAAAAAAATAAAAATAAAATAAAATAAAAATCCTAAAAAATCCTATTTTCCTATAGCTATGGATGGTGGGGGGAGTTTATTTGTTTTGCTGAACATATAAGGTGACATTTTTTAAAAGCCAGTTATACAATTATACAGCTATACATTCTTTAAAATATCTTCTTTTGTGTTCAGCAGAACAACTAAATGCATAGATCAGTAGAACAATTAAATAAGTAAAAACAACAATAAAACAAACAAACAGACAAAAACTATACAAATTATTAAAAAAATGTTTAATTAACCGCCCACAGAAGTGACACTTTCCATTTCTTAATGTTTTCATTATACCACAAAACACTTACCACAATAGTAATCTAAAAATACTGTCCCCATGAGCAGAACAATGTTTGTTGAACTCACCTTTGAAAAGGTTTTGTTATACCGGCCCGCGGCACAGACAAAGTTGTCTGTGAAGCAAAACCAGCGGTCGCGCTGGGTCGTTGAAATGCAAAGCGCAGAGACGCAGACCCAGACACAGCCATGGATCTAGCACTGGAGTCCGGTGATTGCATCTCCACCGCATCGCCGTGCACTTCTGTCCTCTTGGAACAAGATCAACACAGCTAAAATACCCACTCTCTCCAGCGAAGATGGCGACATTGCTATCATCAGTGATGTAAACACTAACTGCACACCTTAGAAAAAAATGATTGTATAGTTTAATTTCATTGTAAGATTTCCACACATTGTGATGGGAAAACTCTGTCCTTTCAGGACACTGGCCTGCAAACTTTTAACTTCAACCATGATACAATTTCGTAAGAGATTGATTAGAGAATACTTTACATTCTTAACACTAATTTATTTAAACTCTACATTACATGTTTACACTACAAAGACATGCAAATTTGCACCAGCACTTTTGCAACAGTGTAATTTTGCTTGTCTTTATATACATGCCTTAGCCTTAAGATGATTCTCAGAGTAAGAATTTCAGGTCCTTACACGTTACATGCACTAACTATTATAATAACAATTAATTGCATAATTACATGCAAGTAACCGTAACGTTTGGCCAATCCCTAAAAATAAAGTAACATTACTCTGTACTTAAATGTATAATTACTCTGTCACACTTTATAATAAAGAATAATCACAATTGTATAGTCAGTGTATGTTAACCGTGAATCTAAACTCAGGACATTGGCCTGAATGAGCCGAATTTGCCCATCAGTGGCCTATCGACGACAAAAAAGTAATTACCTGAAATATACGGCCAATTTTGTCAGTTGTCATGTCCTCTTCTTTTAACGTCACCCTCTTAGGACCTTTGAAAAGTGTGTAGGTTAAGGTTTCCATAGTCTAAATTCAGCATCCACCGATCCGCATGCGCTAGTAGCGCTACTGCTGATATCTGTTCCTCTCAATCTTCTGGCGCGTGAACTTCGGGTCACATTGCTTAGTTGAGAAATCAAAATGTCAGATTCCATTTTTAGGCCAATATTCTAAAATCTGTTATTTAGAAAAAAAATCATTTTCTTGCACAATAGAAAAACATAGTTTTAAGTATATATCTGAATAAGGCAAAACATGATAAATGAAAAAATGATCCGTTTTTTCGTTTTCCGTTTTTTGCTTTGAAAACGGATATGGAATGGACGGAAGATACCCTGATTCCTCTTGACCCTCGACTTTTTAAATACAAGTTTCTCGTTGGCTGTTACAATTGTGTTTATAAGCACACATGTGATGGCAAGGAATGTGTGTCTGAGTCTCTGATTGCATTTTACCTAAATCTGTAGTGTCTTTATGATTTCTGTGTTACTGCAGTTCTATTATATGAGATGATAATGTGAGAAAACTTTATAAACCACTTCAATAAGTATGGCTCATAAAGAAGTTTCTATTCTGGCAATCACAGACATGAAGAATCAGCATGTGAATCTCAGCAATGGTGAAAGTAAGAATAAAAAATAAAATAAAAATAAAAAAAGACAATGCAGCTGCATAATTTATTCATGTCGCAATGCATGCTGGGAGCCATGGATGAGTTATGATTGGTGCACCCAGAATGCAATGCAACATGAATCTGTCTGATGATCGTCACCATTGTTGAGACTCATATACTGATTGTTGATTTCTGCGTGTCTAAACAGTACAGATGTTTTAAACTGGTGTGCAGAGTGTTTTTAAAGTTATTCATATTTCATTAAAATGCAGTTGTGACCAATTACATAAACTAAATATATACAACACCACTGATGACATCAGTGAATCAGGCTACTGCATGACAACTACATCATTATCAAATAATAGCCATAATCTCATCACATTTTCTCTTGGCTTCTCTTGCCATAACAAATGTGTTTCATAAACAAAATTACAGCAAAGAGAGAAAAACTAATGTTAAAAAGTTGCGGGTCAAGAGCCCAACTAAAGCAAACGCTTATTTCCACAACGGTGAATTCAAATTTTATTATTTTCAATAAACATTAACATCTAAACCTCTGTTAATTCTTAATAAGAAATTTTTAGATGCATGACAAAAAAAGTCAAACTGGTTAGTAGTGAGTGAAGTTGGTGATGCTGTTTGTGGAGATGATTAATCATCTTCTGCTGAGATCTTGAGAGATTTAATGTCTTTTATTTCAGTTGATTTCATCTAAGGATGTGGTTGAAGTCAGCTGTAGTTCTTGTGTTTCTCTTTTCTTCAGTGATTCTGCTTGTTAACAGCAGGTGTTCATCACTTGTGCTCAATCAGCACTTAATTAATCACATAATTATCCCATTAACTTTAACACTGCTTCAGTGTTACTTTAACACTCTTTTAGAGTGGGACCATATATGATCAGTGTTAATTTAACACTCAGGATTTTACTGTGTACACTGTAAAAACCAACAAGTTAGGGTAACTCAAACAGTTTGAGTAAACAAATTCCCCTTGACTTAAATCATGTAAGTTTTAAAACTTGCAGTTGAGTAATTAAGTGATTAATTAAGTGCCGATTGAGCATTAGTGATGAAAACCTGCTGTTAACAAACAGAATCACTGAAGAAAAGAGAAACACGAGAACTACTACAACTGACTTCAGACACAGCCTTAGATGAAATCAACTGAAATAAAATACATTAAATCTCTCAAAATCTGTTTTAAAGGGGTGGTTGATTGCGATTTCACTTTTTTAAAATTAGTTAGTGTGTAATGTTGCTGTTTGAGCATAAACTATATCTGCAGACTTGCAGCGCTGAAAGTTCAATGCAAACGGAGATATCGTCTTTTAAAATTCTGGCAGTTTAATGCCTACAAAAACGACAGGTAAGGGACTACAACGAGTTACTTCCCGGGTTTGATACGTCACAGACCCAGATAAACCCCGCCCCGGGAACACGCAGCAAAGGGGGCGAGGCCATGCTGCGCTGCTTTAGAGAAGAGGAAGAGAAAACTAGGGGTGCACGTAACAATCTATTCATATGAATCGTGATTCTGTCTTCTAACGATTCTAATGGATTCACAAGTTTCAAAATCATTAAAGCAACGGTTCTTAATACTGTTACTCTGTCGCCCTGCTCTGCATCTCTCTCTCTCTCTCTCTCTCTCTCTCTCTCTCTCTCATTCAGATCGTCAAATAAGCTCCAACAAACTGTTCCAATTATAGACTTATTTTCACACAGCAATGAGAAGCATTATAAATGGACACACGTGCGGTTGCTGTGCTGTATTAAAGCTTTAATCAGGATAAAACCGTATATTAAAAGCTAACAGAAGCAGTAGCACTTACAAATAGCAGCGTATTTAAAAGTATGAGACAACAACACCCAAACATACCATTAAGAGCCGTGCTTGCACAGGTTCTGCACGATCCTCTTCACTAATATCCTCTGGGTCCAAGTACTCCAGAGTGCACCCTGGACGATGGGGCGGGGCGACACATTTGGGCGGGGTGACACGTGCCGCTCCGCCCACCCCCAATTCCATTGGTTTATAACATGGCAAATCTTATTGGTGTAGACCTGAGCATGCATTCCTTTGTGTACTATTTTGTAATTGATTTGGCCATATTACAGAAATATTATGTGCTAACTCTAGCATCATAGGCCTATCTTAATTATTATCTGTTTAGTAACCATGGTAATTTTAGTCAGATGAAGTGATCGTTTACAAATAAACTCTTGATGACTTCACCTCTGGGCTGTTCAGGCTGAAGAGCTCTTCATTCATATTTACTTGAGGATCGGCAGGCTGCGGATCAGCACTAAATTGGGATTTTATACGCAAATTATGATAATTTAGAATAATTTAGATGCATTTTAGAGATGGACAAACACGAACATAAGCGGCTAATTTTACGTTTTAAAGCACAACCGTTTTTTTGTTGTTTAAAGAGATGACGTTGCTCAATGCGTCACAAACTTGTAGGTTATAAAGTGCTAATAAAATGTTTTCATGGCAAGCAGTGTTTCCTTGTTTATATCTTAATAAAATATTTGAGCCTATATTGATTCTCTTACAATTTTAAAGGTTCCTAACTTCCTATCTTATAGTAAATAAGTGTCCATGACATCAGATATTAAAAATCAAATTTCTGTATCCACATCCTCATTGCGTTTTCTAATCTGTGTACGGGATAAATTTAGATTCAGTTATTAACACTCGATCATTGTAGCCATATAGACCTGCATAACTATCGAATAGTAAATCACTCAGAGCTGTAAATCTGTGGAATAGGTACGTGAGCACGTTTAATGAGTAAAAGAGACCTTCTCTGTGATTAATATTTTATTTATTTATTAATGACAATAATAACTAGGCCTACTAAAAATCTAAAATCAATATAGTACAGTGATTCCTGGTTCTTTTTAAAGGACTGAGCCACAAAACCAGTAATTTAATTTGTGCATAGTCTATATAGCCTATAAAAGTATAAATAAAAATGTTGCAGAGAAAATTAACATTCATTGCTTAAATACGCACTAAAGCACATTAATAACAATATTTGCTGTAGGTCAGATTTAATAACAGCTGTTTTAGTAAACAAAAACATTTAAAATAGGCCTATATGCAAAAAAATTAAATAATTATTTAAAATAAACTAAAATTTTCAGCAAGGTTTTTATTCCCATTATCCACACATAAAACCTCAGTTCACGCTGATGGACTATTTGGTATTATTGTCTTATTTGTCACCGCAGTTGTTTTTTAAAATAAAACCATTAGCGGGTTTGTCCTATGTCTTACTGAACTACAGTGAATTATCATCGTAAGTTTTTCTTATCCACCGATCCTATAATAAAGAATATGGCTACATATAAATATACATTATACACTCTAAAAACGGATGTGTTAAATATTAACACATTTTTTGTGTTATGGCCATTTTAACACATTTTGTGTAATTTTAAGTTGATCATGTGTAAAAAGAAAGAGAGAGAGAGAGAAACAACACAGTGTGTCCAACACAATATGTGTTAACTATCATCCAATCACATTTCTGCCTATGTCACTCCACAAGCTGTTAAACTAATCCGCACCTGTTTTTTTTCATTGGTAAATGACGTGGATGCACTCGTGTCAGGTATATGGATTTCCCCGCTAGAAATGTAATGTTCCCAGAGCATTATCAAATCGTCCCACCGGTGTCAATGACGTTCCCAGAATGTTTACCGAGATGGTCATGATGTGGAGTTCTTTGAAGGGTTGGGGACGTTATTTGGAGAATCTTCAGGGATTAACACTGATCAGAGTGTGTTTGGTCCCACAATACAGTGTGTTAAAGTAACACTGAAGCAGAGCTGAACTTAATGAGAATGTTAACAAGCAGAATTACTGAAGGAAAGAGAAACAGAAAAACAGAGAGAGACAAAGAGAAACACAACTACAACTGACTTAGTCACAGCCTCAGATGAAATCAACTGAAATAAAACACATTAAATCGCTCAAGATTTCAGCAGAGGAAGATTAATCAACTCCACAAACAGCATCACCAGCTTCATTTACAGTATTACTAACCAGTTTGACTTTATTTCTGTCATACAAAAGTTCTTAATGAGAATTAACAATGGTTTAGATGTTGGTTTCATTTCACAAAACTTCACCATCACCATCACTGTGGTCAGAGTTTGCTTTAGTTGGGCTCTCTACCCTTAAATGCATATATATATATATACATAAAAAATGTTCCTCTCTTTTTCTGCTATAATTCTGTTTACAGGGCAGATTATTATAGCAAAGAAAAACCTGGAGAAAACATGATCAGATGGCTACTTGATGCTGAAAAAAATGATTATGTTTTGATGATCATGATTCACTGATTGTTATGTTGAATACTGAAGCTCTTTGTTTCTGTAGGTTGAATTTTAACAATGTTTGGACAATTTAAACAATTAAAAAAAGCACAAGAAATGGCACACATAGACATGGAGAATCAACATATGAATCTCAACAATGGTGACAATCAACAAAATTGGCTTAATTTATTCATGTTGCAATGCATTCTGGGAGCCATGAATGAGTTTTGATTGGTGCACCCAGAATGCACTGCAGCATGAAGCTTTTTGTTTATTGTCACCATCGTTGAGATTCATATGCTGATTCTTGATGAATGTTTGCGTCTAACTCATACAGATGTTCAAAATGTCTTGGGTGCGAAGTGTTTTTAAAATTCAGCGAAGTATCAGATTGTAGATGTATTTTATCTACATCACACCTTATTTTTACTTGTTAATCTCAAATAATCACACATTTGGATTCTGGATGAGATCTGAGAATTAAGACATTACACAACAACTAGCGATCAATCAAAACCAATTGATCATGTTTTCTTCTGGGGTTTTTTGTCATAACAAAAGTGTTTTGCAAACACAGCTTTACAGCAGTCAGAGAAAAACTAATGTTAGAAAGTCAAGGGTCAAGAGCCCAACTAAAGCAAACACTGATCACATTAATGGTAAGTTAAAAAAAACATTCAACATCTAAACCTATGTTCTAAATAACTTTTTTAGACAAACTGGTTAGTAATGAGTGAAGCTGGTGATGCTGTTTGTGGAGTTGTTTAATCCTCCTCTGCTGAGATCTTCAGATTTATTCTTTTATTTCAGTTGATTTTATGTTTCTGTTTTTTGCATTCAGTATTCAGTATTGCATTCATTTTAACTGGTTAAGAATAGCACATCTATGACACAAATTGTGTAATTTTTGACACATCAGTGTGTTAAATATTTTAACACACTGCCTGTGTTACAAATAGTAACACACTGGTTGTGTTCAAATTTAATTAACACAAAATGTGTTGTCCTTAACTAGACACACAGGTGTGTTAATATATAACACAGGTTGTGTTGTTTTTAACACATCTGTTTTTTTAACACACTAATGTGTCATAAATCACACAATTTGTGTCATATTTGTGTCATTATGACACATTAGTGTGTTAAATATTTTAATGTTATCAACCTGTGTTAAGAAGAATATCACACTGGTTGAGTTGAAATTAACACAAAATGTGTTGTCCTTAACTTGACACACAGGTGTGTTAAAATATAACACAGGTTGTGTTGTTTTTAACACATTTGTTTTAAGAGTGTACAAAACAGCTAAATCTCAAATAGTGGATAATTTTTATCAACATCGCCCAGATAAAACTGCTCAATGTTTAAGTATATCTGCTTCTGTGAAAAGTGCAATAATATCTGACTTCATTTAACGTGCAACCCACCTGTTGAGGACCACTATTTACGTTCATCACACAGATACATAATTAATATTTCTCATAGGTGAGGCTATTTATAGCATAGATAGGACTAGGCTATATCATGGCCACGAATTAAGAATTTGTTCCCCAGAATTAATTCGTGAGCCACTCATATTACACAGCTCTGTTCTGCCCGAAGTACTGAAGTACTCGGAGATGCCGCCACCAAGCGTTTGATAGGAACTTAATCTAACTAATTCGTCATAAGTTTTAAAAAAAAACACATTTGCTAATTGATTCTAACTAAAATCGCTGTTGTTAGCACTTAATATTTCTGTAGTACAGCCAAACAGCGTAGATCATTCATAAAAACGTATATTAAAGAATGCTCTTGCAAACGTCTACACCAATAAGCTCTGCTGTATCATAAACCAATGAAATTGGGGGTGGGCGGAGCGACACGTGTCGCCCCACCTTAATGTGTCGCCCCGCCCCATCGTCCAGGGTGCACTCAGGGGCTACTCTCTGGGTCTCAATCGGGCTCAAATTGATAAGCATTATAGACAACGTCACTGTTTACAATTCAACTGGATCACATGCCACTGAGGAGAGGGGCGGGACGTTTAGATGTGCTCTAGAGGCGGTTTAGCCAATCACAACACACTGAACCAGCTAACCAATCTCAGCCCATCGAGGGAGGGGCTTCATAAACCAGGAAATAAATCGAGGCATTTGTCAGAGAAGGGACAGAGAGGTGTGGAATAAAGGTAAATGATGTGAAAAATAATGCGTTTTTAAAAAAACAAGCATGAACACATGCTAGACTGCACCCCATAAACACAATCAAGCCTAGAAAAAAACCAGTCAACCACCCCTTTAACAACCACACAAACAGCATCACCAGCTCCACTTATTACTAACCAGACTGACTTTATTTCTGTCAGACATCTACAGAAGACCTTATTGAGAATTAACTAAGGTTTAGATGTTGATTTAGTTTCATTTGAAGTAACCATGTTAGAGATCAGTGTCTGCTTTAGTTTTGCTCTTGACCCTTTACTTCTGCATTAGTTTTTTTTTTCTTTTTTTTTTTTTTCTGGCTGTTACCGGAGCCATGTGTTCCTTGAACAAGTTTCTTACAACTCAAAAGCCTAGAGAAAATTTTTAGTAGTTGGTTATTATGTGTTTATAGTGATAGTCATCTACTAATAAACTGATCTCGTTGAGAGTGAACAAACTCATTGTGTGTCTAATCTCTGATTAAATGGATGTTGCATTGATTATAGTAAAAGTGACTATAAAAGCCAGTAGTTCTGTGACAATCAATTAATACAAAGAACTTACCAAACAGTTTCCACAAAAAGTTTTTATTTATGGTAGCATTAGGACTCACACAGACATCAAGAATCAGCTTATGAACCTCAACAATGGTGACCATTACTAAAACTAAAAAATTAAAATAAAAGATCATGCAGCAATGCATGCTGGGAGCCATTGATGAGTTTTGTACTATGCTAGTATCCAGCATGAATTGCAGCATGATTTTTTTTTTTTTTTTTTTTTTTTAACGGTCACCATTGTTGAGGTTCATAAGCTGATTCTTGATGTCTGTGTGAGTCTACTATCCTTTAAATTAACTGACTGTCACAGAACTAAAGGCTCGTAGAATCACTTTTTCTTCAATCTGTACAACATCCATTTAACCGGAGATTAGATGAGTTTCTGTTCACTCTCAACGAGATCAGTTCATTAATAGTGGATTGTCATTATAAGTATCATTTTCTCTGGGCTTTTGAGTTGTAACAAATATGTTTGAAGAACACATGGATACAATAGCCAGAAAAGAAAAAAACAACTAACACAGAAGTCAAGGGTCAACAGCCCAATTAAAGCAGGGGCAGTCGTGGCCTAATGGATAGCGAGTCGGTTTGAATCTCAGGTCCGGCAGGGATTGTTGGTGGGGGGAGTATGGTTCAATACCACAACTGAGGTGACCTTGAGCAAGGCACCGAACCCCCAACTGCTCCCCGGGCGCTGTAACATGGTTGCCCACTGCTCCGGGTGTGTGTTTATTTAGGATGGGTTAAATGCAGAGAATACATTTCACTACTGGTTATATACTCTCTATGTAATTGTGTATGTGACAAATAAAAATAATCTTAATCTTAAGCAGACACTGATCTCTAACATGGTTACTTCAAATGAAACAATAAATCAACATCTAAACCTTAGTTAATTCTCAATAAGATCGTCTGTAGATGTCTGACAGAAATAAAGTCAGTCTGGTTATTAATAAGTGGAGCTGGTGATGCTGTTTGTGGGGTTGTTTAATCAGATCTTGAGAGATTTAATGTATTTTATTTCAGTTGATTTT
Organism: Aspiorhynchus laticeps; assembly: GCA_023376895.1. Taxonomy (NCBI): domain Eukaryota; kingdom Metazoa; phylum Chordata; class Actinopteri; order Cypriniformes; family Cyprinidae; genus Aspiorhynchus; species Aspiorhynchus laticeps. The sequence goes on from JALXFT010003854.1 coordinate 62,344, forward strand.
ATCTAAGGCTGTGACTAAAGTTAGTTGTTGTTCTTGTGTTTCTTTTTCTTCAGTGATTCTGTTTGTTAACAGCAGGTGTTCATCACTAGTGCACAATTATCACTCAATTAATCACTTAATTACTAAATTGCAATGTATATCTTATTTTAGTGAACTCAACTGAAATAAGTTCAGAGCACTCATAACTGTTAGTTTTAAAAACTTAAATATTTAAGACAATCAGTTTCCTCAAACAGTTTGAGTTAACCTAACTTGTCAGGTTTTTAAGGGAATCGGTTTACTCAAACAGTTTGAGTTACCGTGACTTGTCGGGTTTTACAGTGTATATGGTAATACTATTTGTGGTTGATAGTGTTAAAATATAGTTTCTTTGTTATTGACATTGTGTTTTTTTTAATCAAGTATGCATATACTAAGGTACTGTGAATAATAAATGCTAACGATTGTTTACAACATTCTTCTAGGACTGTAAATACACCACTCTCATCTTCACCTATCTCACACAGGAAGGGGACACGTCTCATTCAGTTTTCAACTCCATTCAGAATCTTATAGAGTATGTGTGCATTCACTATTTTACAGATGTTACTTTAATTTGATTTATTTACTGTATGGTAAAATATGTGTGCTATGTGGTAATTGTGTTATTTTTTCTATAAATTAGTACTAGTATCAGTGAACATCAAAAAAATGTTAATAATGTAATTTATTTTTTTGAGTAAACAGCATGCTTACTTTTTTATTATTTCAGATGTGAAAATAACAGTGCATAAAAACCTGTTGCAAAGAGAGCCAAAGCAAATAAGCAGCCGACTCGGTCATGGAAAACAGAGACTGATGTTGACATGTTCCACAGGCTCTGAGATTCCTACCCAGCTAACAAATTTATGTTCTGAGAACGTTTTTCTAACATTCTGTTTTGGTTGTGGGAACGTTATTTGGAATGTTCCAAAAACGTAGAAATGTCCAGTTTGCTTAACGTTTCTAGAACGTTATTTTATGGTTAGCATAACGTTCCTACAACGTTCTTACAACCTAAATTTCACTAAAAATATGACGTTCTATGAACGTTTATTTGGAACATCCCAAGAACGTTAAAATGTCCAGTTTGCTTAACGTTCCTAGAACATTATTTTATGGTTAGCATAAAGTTCCTGCCACCTAAATTTAATTAAAAATATAACGTTCTATGAACGTTTATTTGGAACATTCCAAGAATGTTAAAATGTCCAGTTTGCCTAACGTTGCTGGAATGTTATTTTATGCACTCTAAAAACGGATGTGTTAAATATTAACACATTTTGTGTGTTATGGCCATTTTAACACATTTTGTGTAATTTTAAGTTAATCATGTGTAAAAAGAAAGAGAGAGAGAGAGAAACAACACAGTGTGTCCAACACAATATGTGTTAACTATCATCCAATCACATTTCTGCCTATGTCACTCCACAAGCTGTTAAACTAATCCGCACCTGTTTTTTTCATTGGTAAATGATGTGGATGCACTCGTGTCAGGTATATGGATTTCCCCGCTAGAAATGTAATGTTCCCAGAGCATTATCAAAGCGTCCCACCGGTGTCAATGACTTTCCCAGAATGTTTACCGAGATGGTCATGATGTGGAGTTCTTTGAATGGTTGGGGACCATATTTGGAGAATCTTCAGGGATTAACACTGATCAGAGTGTGTTTGGTCGCACAATACAGAGTGTTAAAGTAACACTGAAGCAGAGCTGAACTTAATGAGAAAGTTAACAAGCAGAATTACTGAAGGAAAGAGAAACAGAAAAACAGAGAGAGACGAACAGAAACACAACTACACCTGACTTAGTCACAGCCTTAGATGAAATCAACTGAAATAAAACACATTAAATCTCAAACAGCATCACCAGCTTCATTTACAGTATTATTAACCAGTTTGACTTTATTTCTGTCATACAAAAGTTTTTAATGAGAATTAACAAAGGTTTAGATGTTGGTTTCATTTCACAAAACTTCACCATCACCATCACTGTGGTAAGAGTTTGCTTTAGTTGGGCTCTCGACCCTTAAATACATATATATATATATATGTACATAAAAAATGTTCCTCTTTTTTTCTGCTATAATTCTGTTTACAGGGCAGATTATTATAGCAAAGAAAAACCTGGAGAAAACATGATCAGATGATGTTGGCTACTTGATGCTGAAAACAATGATCGTGTTTTGATGATCATGATTCACTGATTGTTATGTTGAATACTGAAGCTCTTTGTTTCTGTAGGTTGAATTTTAACTGTTTGGACATATTGCATTCATTTTAACTGGTTAAGAATAGCACATTTATGACACAAATTGTGTAATTTTTGACACATCAGTGTGTTAAATATTTTAACACACTGCCTGTGTTAAAAATAATAACACACTGGTTGTGTTAAAATTTAATTAACACAAAATGTGTTGTCCTTAACTAGACACACAGGTGTGTTAATATATAACACAGGTTGTGTTGTTTTTAACACATCTGTTTTTTTAACACACTAATGTGTCATAAATCACACGATTTGTGTCATATTTGTGTCATTATGACACATTAGTGTGTTAAATATTTTAATGTTATCAACCTGTGTTAAGAAGAATATCACACTGGTTGAGTTGAAATTAACACAAAATGTGTTGTCCTTAACTTGACACACAGGTGTGTTAAAATATAACACAGGTTGTGTTGTTTTTAACACATTTGTTTTAAGAGTGTATACAAGTATCTATACTTAAGAATGTGTCTATTTTTGCCACCTCTGATTGTTAGATACCTCCTTGATTTAGAAGTTATATTTATTGTCATCAACTTGTATCAGGTGGCTGTTTTTCTTGACATTGTATTAAAAGAAATTGTGTTGCTTTTTAGGTCAGATCCTGCCAGTTGAATGACCCCATTAAGACTGTTGTGCCAGTCTTGCATTCTATTAAGGTACTGCTTACAAGGTTTTAGCAAACTGATGAGACTAACAAGCTAGTCTCAACCTTGTGTACATTTTTACCAGCATTTGGTTGATGTTAATTTTGTGCCATGCAGGTAAAATAACCTTGGGAGGTGCTTGGTTTTGATTTAATTGGACCACTGCCAGAAACAGCATGAAACAACAAGTATGTCCTTACCATGACTGACCTGTACACCAAGTGGGTGATTGCAGAACCTATGCAATCTAAGACAGCAGCTGAGGTGTCTGCAATAATAACCACAAAGCTGTACTTGTTCGGCATGGTTAGGAAAATGATTACAGACCAAGGGAAGGAGTTTGTCTGCAAGGTGACATTTTGTAAATGTTTAATTATGTTTTTTCCCCTTACTCTTGTCTCAACATGTCCACCTTATTCAAGATTCAAGATTTTTATTTGTCACATACATGATTATATAGAGAGTATATAACCAGCAGTGAAATGTGAGTCAGATCCGCTCCATGGACAGTGCAAATATTATAGAATACAACACAGAGGAAATATACATAAATGAAATAAGTAAAAAATAAGATATAAAGAACACAATATAAAATATAAAAGAATGTGCATGACAGTATACTGTAGACTTAAATATTAAGATAAGCAGGAATGTACAAGAGAGGAATGTGCAAACAGGTTGTACATGGTTGTCATGTAGCAGCAATACCAAAGAAATAATAATATTATTTTTATATATTATTACCTTATTTTTCCTGAAAGAGCTGGCACGGCCATTTGTAAATTTGATGTGTCTGGATTCCGGTCTCATCTGCTTCTAGCAATATTTAGCTGCGCAAAACAGCTCGTTTTGCTGCTTGATATTGCTAACTGGTGTGTCTTACCATATTATTTTAATGTATTTTAATTATGAACACACTGGTTTGTAGTGCAAACAGTTTTACCGTTTACTGCACTGTTATTCTTCTCCTTATTTCCCTACCGTGCTTAATGAAGCAGAAGTCTCATACATTCACAGAAAACGGCTTACTTGCACGTTGAAACATAAGGTGGATATGTTGTTGTCTACAGTTACTCCAGTCTTGCAAATTAATGATCCCTCTGCAGCTCAACGACAGCATTTTCAGTATGCTGAAAATCAAACATGCCGTCTCCAGTGCTTACCATCCCCAAACCAACGGGCAGGTAACTGTTTGGATACCTGTCTTGTAAGATCTATTGTTGCCTTATGTTTATTTATCAACTTTATAAATGCATTGATATGTACAGGATGAAAGAACTAATCAGAATATCAAGCGCGCACTCAGGAAGTACGTGAATGACAACCACAATGACTGGGACCTCCACCTTCCTGCTGTGGTGTATGGAATCAACACTGCAAAGCAGGTTTTGTCTTACTTATTATATTTAGGCTATGATATCTATGGTTAGTTGTCAATGGTAAAACTGAATTGGTGAATTTATTTACTATTTAATGTCATGGGTGGAGTTTTTCAAACTTATAGATAAATACAAACTTAATAGTTAATGGGAAGCTTCTTTGTGTGATCAGTACTCCACTAGACACAGTCCCTACTTCCTCCTCTTCCATCGACACCCACGTCTGCCAGAGGTCATGAATGCCTGTCCCATGGGAGATGATTTTGAAGTTGCTGACCCAGAAGATGACATCAACACCAGAGTCAATAAGATGAAACTTCTCAATGAAACGGTATGTATTTGAATAATAAAGGTAAATGAAGTAGTGAATTACTATCAGAATTAGACCTAGGCATAGGCTGATCAATGTATTTTTTCAACGATTCTGCTTTATCTCTCTTTAGTTATAAAAGCAATTGAATCTTCATGTGAAGCCACTCTTCCTCACTCTGTTAAATTGTAATGATTAAACCTTGTTCCTTATTGTTCTATCTTGGCCTGACTGAGACTCCATTGATCAAGAGACCAGAGAATTCTGGATTTTTCAATGAGTTTTAATTTTGGGTACTGTTTTTTTGTAGGTTCTTCACAACATAGAGAGAGCACAGAGCATGCAACAGAAGTCATTCCAAAATCGCAAGCGCAAGTTTGTGCGAGTATGTTCAGTTCAGGCCGGTGATGATGTTCTGCTCTCACGGGACCCCAAGAAATGACGGACAGGAGACACATTTACAAGTCAGCACCAAGGACCATATACTGTGTCCAGCATCTCTTCCGAAGGGGTTGCCACTATCGCCAAAGGGTCAGCTTGTCAGAGGGTCAATGTGTCAAGACTGAGGACATACTACAGATTGAAAAGTAAGAGTGTTTGATAAACTCTGTATAAAACAGTTTGAAATGAAATGCTAGATTGAGAAATATTGGATATTTGTTTGTTATTCCTGTTGTTACTAATGGACTATATGTACGGTTACTTCCTGGTTTTAGATAAGCCAGCTCAGTCATTTCCTGTGAACTGTCAAACTCAGCCTTGCTATAAGGGGAGTGCCCTTTGTTCGGTTTCTCTTCAATTTTTTTAATAGTATTTTTTTTAATAAATCCAAAAACAAGAAGTGAAAAAAACTAGGGAGTTGAAATGGCAACTGGGTGATCCTCTGCTGCAATCTACTGGTTATAAAGCTAATTTCATGTAATTTTCATCTTTTTCATGTCATCATCATGATTGAAAAGTGAATCTTTCAAGTGACTTTCTCTGCACAGCTGAAGAGTTGAGAAATAATAAAGGCTTTAAAATATTATAAGTGTTTAAAACATGTATTCATGACTATGAAGGTAATTTATCGAGTATCAAGAATTCCATTATAATGTTGTTTATGAGATAACATCACAAGATAGCCAACGTTAACCTGAACAGTTATGATAGTGTGTACTTGTTAGCATTTAAATGTACAATTACGTGTCTAGGTACTCTTCTGGGATTACCAGGATAAGCATATAAAATGATATGTTGTTCAGTGTTATTAAATAACATGAAGCTGTAAGATAATGCTGCTGTCATTATTTACGGTGATTGCAGTTTTTTTTTTTCTCAGTTTCTGACAAGAATGAGGCAGGAGAGGTTTCTGTGAGGGTCTCAAGAGTATCTACATATATACCACAACGTCAAATAGGGCTGGGTGATATATCGAACGCGATATTCATGCGCATCTAGTCAGTAAAGCCGGTTCCGTGATTACCTTCGATAATGAACGTGATATTGTGTAGCTTGTCAGTGAACTACGGCTCTTTGTATTAAATGCCGCTCCATTTGAAAGCAGGTGATGGAGATTGACTGCTAATCACAGAACCGGCTTTACTGATGAGATGCGCATGATCAGCGCGTTCGATATATCGCCCAGCCCTAACGTCAAATGACGTGTCACCGGAAGTTTTCGAGCTGGCTTATCTATGTACGGAAGTTCTAAAAAATGCTCCATGCTTATAGTCCATTGTCACGTATTTGTATATCATCAGATGGACCAACTGAGAGGATGGTTCTCCAGGACCACTGCTACTCAACATTCAAATGGCAGGAAGAGCATCCATATGCTTGTTCAGGTGCAAGGTGAGAGAAGGACTTGGACCCTATTCAAGATGAACTGGTAAGTATTGTGTTTATTTAGTGACACTTTGCATATTTAAATGATAACTATTACTTAATCTGTTAAACGTTCTTTATTTTTAGTTAAAGTATGTGTTGGACAAAAATCGGCCATCAGAAGAACTGATCATAAAGCAAGGCCAAATTTGCCTGACACGAGAAGACTTCTGGAGCCTGGGTTTAAGCCAGTACATGGAATCTAATGTGCTTATGCTTAGTGTCTTAATTTACTGCACAAAAAACAAATTCCTAGATAATGCATAATGTTACACATGGCAGCTTTCACAGGGATGTAATCATTCTGCAATTCATTTCAGATCGGAAATGCCTGCCTCAAGATTGTGGAAGAAGCTGCACGAAGACATGTACTTTATACTACTATCTTCTTTAGTATTCATTTGGATTTATGCATGTTTAATATCTTATGTTCTTTCCTTAAGGGGAAAATTTTTCACATTGTGGACCTCTATGCTGTTCCCACCTGGAAAGACAAAAATGTGGACCCAGTGCATTGTTTGCCTGTAAGTTTTTTATTTTTTTTGCTATCATGTACTTATCAACCGAGAAAGAGTTCTATTGGGAATAGGCACAAAAGTATATGTTATTTTTGTGCATGCATATTATTTTGTCACAATACTATTAGGGAAACGTGAGGTCCAAGGATATCATACTATTTCCATCTTGGAGCAGGCAGGCGGATGAAGCTGATCACTATCTGCTCTGTGTTGAGTTTATTTTAATCTTTCTAGTTGTAATATCTCCAAATTCAACAGGTAGGGTTAGTGAGTTTGATTTTTGTGGATATTAACAAAATATCCATTGATTGCAGGTTTTGTTTGTAGCTAAGAGGGAGATACTTTTTCTTGATTCTCTTCGCCCTGATGGTTTTGGAGATGAGACCTACAGAACCATATTTAGGTTGAGACTAAAGATAATTAATTTACTGGCCTTGTTCCAGGCGTGTTATTTGGTTACAATTTCCAAAAGGAGCCTTGTTCTCAGGCTTCAAGTTCATATTCGAGTCTCATTCTTAGGCTTCAAGTTTATCAAAGAGCCTCGTTCTCAGGCTACAGAACTGATCATGTAATTACACATTATGTATTTTGTGTTTTCTTTGGAATGCCAGACACATTGCAACCTATATTGACCCAGGATCCTGGACTGAAAAAACAGGAAGAGACCTTGAGGTATGTAATGATGGAATTGTGTAAAGCTAATGTAAACTTAATTTTCTCCTCCCATAGGTCTTTTCATCTTGTAAAAAAAAAAAAAAAAAAAAAAAAAAACACAAAATAGCACTTTAAATGGTTACTGCCTCTAGAGGGGCCTATAGGATCCTATGGAGATTCTTAACTGATCAAAACAAGTGAAACATATAAACTTAGTCCAATCTTTTTTTTATTCAGTCAGATAGATTTAAACACAAAAAAAGATATATATTTTGCAAAAAAAATTTTTTTTAATTCAAACTGAATTTTAGTCTTAACATATGTATATTCATACAATTTCATAAATATGTAATAAATATAAAATATATATTTAAAACTATAAATATGCTATAAACTCATTGCTCTCCACCACCGCACTCAAATTTAAACTCAAATTTAACTGTTAAGTAAAAAAAAGTCAAAATGACAGTGATTTTCTAGCATTAACATGTTGTAATGTGTTTGAGTGTGTGTACCATTTGTGCACGCGTGTGTGTGTGTGTGTGGGGGGGGGGGTATGTGAGTTGTTTACGTATTGGGGATATTCTGTAGTCTCAGCCCTTTCAGTTGGGTATGCGTATTTTGTGGATTGTGTCAGATTTTGTATATGTGACCTGGAGCACAAAACCAATTCTTTGAATTGAAAATCAATTTTTTGAATTTGTTAGGACAATATTTGGCCGAGATACAATTATTTTAAAATCTGGAATCTGAGGTTGCAAAAAAATCTAAATAATGAGAAAATCGCCTTTAAAGTTGTCCAAATGAAGTTCTTAGAAATGCATATTAGTGATCAAAAAGTTTTTATATATTTACGGTAGGCAATTTTGTAGGGGAATTTACAGTAAAGACCCTCAGACCAGGTGTGTTGAATGAAGACCAGAAGTCAAAGATTCGATCAAAATGAAGAGAAATTACTGAAGATGATAGTTTGCAGTTTCATCAGCAGAAGTAAGCTTCAAGACTCGCAATCAAGTTCGTAGGCCGCTCTGCTTACATTTCACTCTTGCCATAACTTGATTAATAGTCAAGAAATAATGTAATAATATAATAATTATTATTATTATTTTATAAACTTTTTTTTGTTTTGTTTTTTTTATTACAACCACAGAAACTCTGCGTATCCACTCAATTTTATGTGTGTGTTGTTCCCAATTCAAGTGTGACAAAAGTCATAAAGTCTCATACCATAATGATTAATGCTTGTTTTAAAAATAAACTAAAATCATTTTCGGGTTGGAATGATCCTAAAAGTATTAGGATATGTATGTATACATGTTTAAACAAGCCAGCAGTTGTTTTTAAAACTAACTGTGGATGCACATTTCCTTTTCCAGTGTTTTCCTCAACAGTGTACAGGGAATTCCTGTGGCATCTACATGCTGATGGTAAGAATGTTTCATTTGTGAAAGCTGGGTGCTGTATGTAGGATTGACACCTAGCGGTTGAACTAGGTATTGCAGTCCAAATTCAAAATATTGGAGACTGTTTTTTTCACCAGCCCCTCCTCCTCAGATTTGAGCATGCGGAGGATGCCAGATTACCGACACCAACAGGAACGAGCGCACATGACAATGAATTAAATTAAATACGCTGTGTTTTCCGGCAACTGGCAACCCGGGGTGCCGAAATACAATTGGGTAAACTGGCAGTGGGAGGGTTTCACAAACCATAACAAACACAGACATTCTGGGCCGGACCGCACATTTTCAAAAGGAGAATAACTGACTGTAGCATTGTTTTTCAGATAAACAAGTATGTTAACTTAACATGTTTCCTAAATGTCTGCAAGCATATTATGGTATTTTTATGCTTTAGCAGAGTCAAAATCCTACATACAGCACCTTTAAATAATAAAATCAAAGTCTTAGTGTTATTTGTATTTCACAGTATGCTCTGAGCACATGTACATCATGGCCAGTAACGGTCACAGAGGTAAGCTAGATTTTCTCAAAAATATACCAAACTACTTTTATGTGGCTTTTAAAAAAAATATATATTATTATTATTATTGTGTGTTTTGCACTCTTTTAGGAGGAGGTGCCATTGTCGCCAGTGGTGGTGCATTCAGTTGATGGAGAGGTTTTGCCTTGAAGGGTATGACAGACTCTATAGATAAAATTTCAGTATCTCGGCTGTATTAAGTCACTGTTGGCAAAGTGATACTAGAAAGGTGTTATACAAATAGAGTGCATATACATTTACATATTTGACAAAGGCACAGACAGAGATTTGCACACTGGACAGAAGCATCCCAACTCCTTCAGGGAACCCTTGAGCCTGTCTTTAGTGTGTCAAAATCCACCACCACCAAACAGTCACCCAGCAGAAGAGTTGTGGTTGAAGAGGACACTGATAAGGTAAATTGTTCTAGGGATCATATATCAAGGAGTCGCATGCAAGCTGGATAAATAGTTTAATTTGTTTGTACCATTATATATTTGTATATTCAGATGCAACAGAGAGACCTTCATACACAGTAAAATCCTGAGTGTTAAATTAACACTGCTCGGATCATATATGGTCCCACTCTAAAAGAGTGTTAAAGTAACACTGAAGCAGTGTTAAAGTTAATGGGATAATTATGTGATTAATTAAGTGCTGATTGAGCACAAGTGATGAACACCTGCTGTTAACAAGCAGAATCACTGAAGAAAAGAGAAACACACGAACTACAACTGACTTCAGCCACAGACTTAGATGAAATCAACTGAAACAAAAGACATTAAATCTCTCAAGATTTCAGTAGAATCAGTAGAGTCTCTGATTGCATTTAACCTAAATCTGCAGTGTTTTTATGATTTCTGTATTATTGCAGTCCTATTATATGAGAGACAACGTGAGAAAACTTTATAAACCACATTTATAAGTATGGCTCAAAAAAACTTAAATTTTGGCAATCACAGACATGATGAATCAGCATGTGAATCTCAGCAATGGTGAAAGTAAGAAAAAAAATACTAAGACAATGCAGCTGCATAATTTATTCATGTCACAATGCATGCTGGGAGCCATGGATGAGTTATGATTGGTGCACCCAGAATGCAATGCAACATGCATCTGTCTGATGATCGTCACCATTGTTTAGATTCATATGCTGATTCTTGATGTCTGCGTGTCTAAACAGTGTTTTTAAAGTTATTCATATTTCATTAAAACCCAGTTGTGACCAATAACAAACTAAATATATACAACTGAAACAAAAGACATTAAATCTCTCAAGATATCAGTAGAGTCTCTGATAGGGATGGGCGATACCAATTATTTTGTTTCCGATCCGATACCAAGTACTTTCAAGACAAGTATCGTCGATATCGATACCGATACTCCAATTAAATATTTTTATGTGAGTGATTTTATATTGTTTTTTGATAGCCTTCTTTAAATAAAAACTGCAATGGACATGATTCTTTTTTTACATTTATTAAAAAATACTGAACATTATTAATTAAATGAACAAAGATAACACTGTAAGCTATATAACAAAAAAATGTAACACGTCACACAAACTTTTTCTCAATAATTGTCACATAATGTTTCTACATTTCTTCCCTTTATAGGTTTTTGAGATGAAACAAGTGAATGTTGACATTCTCCTCTTCAGCCTGTTTTTCTTTGACTGAACAAAATCTCTTGCTTTTGAAAAAATAAACCAAAAAATACCTAATAAATAATAATAATAACAAAAAAAAACTAACAACAGTCAATGGACTGGCATGCACTGAAAATCAAACCAAGGATGTCTGTGAGGCTACAAACACTTCAAATTATTTAAATGTCAAATCAGCTTAACTTCAGGTTGAATCTTACATTTAAGTCGCAGTCTTCATGTGTGCATACTGAAATAAACCATGAAAAAACATGAAAACTGGTTTATAAGTTTTTGTGAAGGAACAAGAGAATGTTGACATTTTTCCCCTTTAGCCTGTTTCTTCTTTGACTGATCAACTCCCCTGCCTTTGAGAAAATTCTCTCAGATGGAACAGATGATGCAGTGATCCCAATATATTTTTTTGCTAGTTTGCTGAGAGTTGGGAAGGTTTGCTCATGATTTCTCCACCAAACTAGTGGGTCTTGGTTTCGGGGAACTACTTTCTCCTCAGCATAGCGACGCATTTCAATTATAGAATCACTGCTTCCCAATTGTTGTTGTTGTGCTGATATAACCTGGATGTCAAAATCCTCCCATATGCCGCCTCTAGATGTAGCTGATGCAGTATGTGGGGTCATTGGAGGAGTCACTGATGAGGCACAGCTTGCTGTAGGTACCGACACAGACCTTAGGACAGATGTTGAGGTAGCTTCTAGTGGTGCAGCAGCTAACTCAGATGTGGCCAAGTGGACATCCTGCATTTCAGATAGGAGTCGCTTTTTCACTGCTTCTACATGATCTTTGTCACGAAATGCCAGGTGCTTAAACCTCATGTCAAGAAAGGTGCTGGCAGCGAGGCTGTGTATGGTTTCAACCCCACGGAATCTGCGCTGACATTGCTGTGCCAGTTCTGCGGCAAAAGAGCAACCTTGACGCTCACTGGCAGCAGTTGCTCTAAGAAGCAGTGATACTAGGGGAATGACCTTTGAGATAGAAATGTGTTTTTCTGCTGATACTTCACGTGTCGCCTCCTCAAAAGGTTTCAAGGCCTCAATGGTCAGGTGGATAACAGCCCGCTCTTCATTTGTAAAGCACAGGTCACTCTTTCCAAGTAGACAGAGGGCTGTTGTAACTGGATCCATTTGTTCCTGTAGCCTCTCCAACATGTAGAAAGCTGAATTCCACCTGGTTTCAACTGAAATTATGAGTTTATGTTCTGTCACCTTCAGCTGCTTTTGGATCTGTTTAAGCTTCTCTGTGGCTTTTGTGCTGTGGTGGAAAAATGATACAATGCTTCTGCATTTTTCCAGCAGGTGAAAGATCTCAGGAGATGTTTTTATTGCATCTTTGACCACCAAGTTTAATGTATGGGCAAAACATGGGTAATGCTTCCACCCAGCCTTATGCACTGCAGAAACCATATTCGCACCGTTGTCTGTGACAACTGCAAGCACCTTTTGAGTTATGCCCCATTCTTCAGCTATTCTTTTCAGGTCTGCACTAATATTGTCAGCTGTATGCTGTGCACTGAAATGGCCGGTTTCTAACACAAATTCCTGCATTTGCCAGTTGTTAATAAAATGACAGGACACAGTTAGATATGCCTCTGTGGACCTTGAGGTCCACATATCCGTTGTGAGTATCACATGGTTTTCATTTTGTAATGTTGCCATTACTTTGGCTTTACAGTCTTCATACATGTTGTTTATTGTACCCTCCATCAGCTTTTTCCGGCTAGGGATTTGGTAGCGTGAATCAAGAGTCTTGACAAGTGCAATAAATCCTCTGTCTTCTACCACTGAGATTGGCTGGAGGTCCCTCACAATCATCTCTCCTATGCTTCTTGTAATTGCCAATGCTCTATGAGAGTCATCTATTAAATATAAAATATATAAATATAAGTTCTTAAAGCTGTGTTACTGGCAGTAAGAATTTATAACGATAGTAAATCTCTCCCAGCTATTACTTGACACATAAACTATGTAATTTATTTAATAAACAAGTTTTAAATTATATAAATAATAAATAATATAATTAAGAATATCCACCAGATACTAGGTAACAGAAATAGATATAGGCTAAAAAAAAAAGTATAAAATATTTTAATAAAAATTCTAGTTTAAACTAAAATGTCCAGTTTAAATCTTTATACTCATATGCAGTGTAATATTCTGCTCCCCGTGAATTAGGCTACTGCAATATCTTCATATCTGAAATAATCTGTATTGTATAAAGTATATAAATAAATGTTACACGACTTTTTGTATTTAAATAACCTAATCACCACTTGCACTTGATTGGTACCTGGATAATGTCCGCCTCTCTGAAAGGATTCTGCTAAATAACTCTGCCTCAAGCCAGAAGATGGGGGTCTTGTCTCTGTTACCTCCTCTGCTCGCCTCAGCTGTACTTCGTCATGCTCTTTAGGGTGTTTTACTTTTAGATGCTTTATCATATTTGTGGTATTGCCACAGTAGCGTATTGTTTTTTGACAAACGTCACATGAAGCTTCATCATTGTTAACTGGAGTGAAATAACTCCAGATTATGCTTCTTTTTCTTTCAGTCATGACCGCAGCCACGCACTCGACTCCCTTTTTAACCCTGCGCTGTGCGTGCGTGCGTGCGTGCCTTTGACAGAGTGAGGCAACGCTGTCTTGACAAGCGGAGATACAGCGGAAGAAGATGTAGTTCCTATTGCCGTTCCGATTTAAGTAAATATTTCAATTATAATTTCTACTATTATTAAAATATCCCAAAATATATAGTTAAAACAGATAGAATCGATACTTCTATTCGAGAATTGATCTTTTTGATACAACGCCAGTATCGAAAGTATCGATACTTTAGGATCGATCCGCCCATCCCTAGTCTCTGATTGCATTTAACCTAAATCTGTATTATTGCAGTTCTATTATAGACCTTTTTCATGGAACGCGAAATTACCCATTATGCTTTGCGCGTACATGTAGGGAGGATGCTCCGAACTTCCGGTTCGTGGCTTGATGAGTTTAGTTAGGCGTTACAGAGATATGTATCTATGGTTACAGAATTGTTTGGACAGCTCTGAAACGACGGTTGTAATGTTTTACTTGTACTTTTAACGTCAATAATGGCAACAAGCAATGACAACATTAGATCGCGGTGGCAGCACGATCAAGACTATTTAACAAAGACCGCAAACAAATTAACTTTGTGTGTTCCTCATCCTTTGAAGTTGACCAGCGCCACCTCCTGGATTGATGACATGAAACAATGGCCAGCAGTCACATATATTGATATAATCAATTATCTTGTTTTTTCTGAGGGTGTAGATGGCGAGGAGCGGAAACAGCTGGATGCTCCTGCGTAGCTGGCCCCGGCAGGTCTTGTAGCCATGCTGCTGCTGTGTTGTGGAAGGTGGGTATTTATAAATAGAGTATGATAAGCCGTTTTGACTTTTATTCATTCACAGGATATGAATTCTTGATATCAACAATTTAAATTACCACTAATTTAAATGCTAATTCTTGATATCAGGAATTACATTTCAACTAGTAAAGACTAGAATTCTTGATATCTCTAATTGTATTTTCACTAGCTAAATGTCACCATAGGCTGCCATTCAAATCTAATTTGTTCCTGTGGCTCAGTGGTAGAGTATTGCGTTAGCAGCGCAGAAGGTTGTGGGTTCGATTCCCAGGGAACACACATAGTGATAAAAACATGTATAGCCTGAATGCACTGTAAGTCGCTTTGGATAAAAGCGTCTGCTAAATGCATAAATGTAAATGTAATTTTGATATCAAGAATTCAGTTGTTACCAGTAGTGGGTGTAATAAGTTACTAAGTTACTATTACAATTAATGTAATTTAATTACTTTTTCCCTAAATTATTTAGCTCTTAAAAAGTGCTAGTAGTGATGTACTGTGAAATAAAGTAAACAATATGCTCTGATTTTTTTGAAAGGTGCAAAATGCGGTAGCCAGTGGTATGACAGGGCTATCTTGCACTGATGAGCAGTGTAGATGGAATGCAGGAACCAGAAAAAATCTTCAACAGAAAAGAATTAGTCAGATGACATTTAGACATCACAAAGCTGAGGATGTATATAGTGCATCATCTACAAGGGAGGGAGAAAGGCTACCATCTAAACCAAGCTATGACACACATCATGACTTCAGGGAGAGAGTCAGTTCATCAGACACAAAACCACTTTTTGAACTAAAAAACAGTCTTTTGGAAAAATGCTACAATGCAAATGTATCAGTGCTAGGAGATGATACTGACAGCTTAGAACTCCACCAGCCACATGGAGAGACTTTGACTTGCAGTAAATGTAAAACATTTTACAGCAAATACATAGAACTGAACAGTGACCAGGCAGCTGAATTGGAGATTCAAACACAAAATCAGAGTTTGTCAGAGGTTTGGCATAGTGCAAGACAGATAAGGATCACTGCTAGTTCAGCTAAACGTGTACCAGTACGAACAACAACAAATCTGTTCCCAAGAACACCAACGCCTTTCTATCAGACCATTTCACTATGAATAATAGTGACATCAAAGTGGTTGATGGGAAGCCTGAATTACAGAGGAATGGAGTCAGGGGCTACTACAGACAGATACAATTAGGGATGTTTTGTACTGGGCTGAGAATGGCAAAACTACTTGTCTGGTCTCCAAAGGAACACATTCTGATAAATGTACCATACGATGCAGAGTATTCAACACACCAGGTTACTCATCTTAGAGGCTTTTACTTCTCAGTGATGCTTCCTAGAGTAGTAGATGAATTCAGTGCTAGACGATTCAAACTGAATGACAAATACTTACATGTAGTCAAAAAAGCGTAACTTACTGGTAAACAAAGATTAACAGTGTTTTAAAAACAGTGTACAGATGCTGACATGAGTGGAAAAAAAGTTTTAACGTCAAGGCAAGTTTTCAAAACAATTTTGTATTTATTTGATATTTCCTTATATCAAAATATATATATTTTTAAATTAGATTAAATTTTGTACATAGTACAAGGAAATAGAAAACATATTGAGATAGATTTTTTTAGAATTACAAATGTCAAGTATTGCTATTAAATACATATATGTACAATACAAGTCTTGTATGTTTTTAAAAAAATTAGATTAAAGAGTATATATGTACATAGTAAAAGGAAATAGAAATCATATTGAGATGGATTTTTTTAGAATTGCAAATGTCTTATTAAATTATAAAAAAAAAGAATTATTAAATACTTGTATGTACAATCCATATGACTAATGCAGCAGTCTGAACTTTATAGGAATAGTTTATCCACAAATTAAAATTGTCATTATTTACTGTTTTTTTTTCTTCCGTTGAACACGAAGGTATTTTGGAGAATGTTGGTAACCATTGACTTGATAGTGGAAAAGAAAAAATATTATGGAAGTCATTGGTTATCATCAACTGTCTGATTACCAACATTCTCAAAAAAAAAAAATAATTTTTTATAATCTTTTGTGTTCAACAGAAGAAGAAAAAAAAAAACTCATACAGGTTTGGACCAGCATGAGGAAGAGTAAATGAAGACAAGATTTCATTTTGAAATAACTTAATTTTCTGCTTCACGGATCAGTTCACCATGCAAATTCACTAAAGCTGTACATATACGCAGAATTTTATCTATCTTTGGCATAAGGGTGATAGGCAAAGTTTGTGATAACACCTTGTATACTTTCAGCCTCCTAATTGCACGTTCAACATGTATCCTTACATTTGCAATCCTGCGACTACATGTGACTTTTTCTTCTGTCAGCTGTGTTTTGTTGGCAAAGTGAGGAATTGTCAAATTAACTTGTCTTTCAAACAACAAGTCTCTAATCAAAAAAACCCTGTCCACCATCACTTCATCTCCTGGATGGAGATATTCAAGAATGCCAGAATCACACGTGATAAATTTGTCACTACAGCGTCCCCCATATGCTGCAGATATAAACATTACTAGACCACATGGTGCAATAGCCACTAAATACTTGATAGTGTTGCAAGCATAGTGGCTGTAAGATTCAGACCTTGAGTCTAGGTTCCTTGGTCTTTGCACTTCACTTTCACTGCAGTCTAAGATACAGGTAACATTTGGATAATGTTGCTTAAATGACTCTGGTGTTGTGGCCCTGATTGTTTCTTTGGGGAGCCATGGTATCAGATCTTTCAAGACTACAGTCATGGTGTCAATCCAAAAATAAATTATCCTGCTCACTTGGCTCACTGATATACGGAATCGAATGGCTAGATCTTCTATCAGCAGGTTTAATTTCAGTTTCATTAGTGTGAGCAAGATTTGCTGTTCAATTTCAGTATGGTAAGCCAGATTCCCATGGGGACGCAAAACAGCTACAAGGGTATGAAATGTGTGGAGTGGGAGACCAGTGTACAGATTTGAGTCATAGTCATTCATCAGACTAGGAGGCTTGAAAGTATTGCACTGCGTTGACTGGTTTAAATAAGTTACAATGTGTTGTCTCTTGCTGTAACAATGATCCTCGAAGATGTGGTCTTCCCACTGTGTTCCAACAGAGGCAACGTTTTTAGATGTACAGCTGTGGTCAACAACATCTGATTGCTTGGGACTGGGGACAGATGCAAGACTCTCTTCTCCAGGTCTCAGTTCATCCATTCCAGAGTGCTCTTCGTAAACACCAGCTCCTATAAACACAGACAAGGCATTAAACATTGAAGCATCTAACATTAGCTGGGTTAATATATGGTACTGGGTGAGTTTCTATTTTGAAAAGGGTGATTTTTCGAGATTTATATTTGACTTTTGGAATTTTTTGAAAATAGTTAATTTCATTTTGGGATATAATAATGCAGAATTCTAGTTTAGCACTTATACACTTTTAATTGGCATCATGAAAAACAAAACTTTTTTTTTAAGATTATTTTATTTGTCACATACACAATTATATAGAGTATATAACCAGAAGTGAAATTCTCTGCATTTAACCCATCCTAAGTGAACACACACCCGGAGCAGTGGGCAGCCATGTTACATGGCCCGGAGAGCAGTTGGGGGTTCGGTGCCTTGCTCAAGGACACCTCAGTCGTGGTATTGCAGGAGGATACTCCCCCCACCAACAATCCCTGCCGGACCTGAGATTCGAACCCACAAACCTTCCGCTTACAAGTCTGACTCGCTATCCATTAGGCCACGACTGCCCCTAAATGCTGATTTTCCCCATTTTATAAACTGAAATGAGTTTATGATCAAATACTTTTAGGTATTATTTTGTTAAATGTAGTGATTTGAGCTACAAATGGTAAACATTTATGGTGCTATACTGTTGCAGTTGGTAAAAATGATCAGACAGAATACACTCTGCTGCCAAAATATGTAGTCAATATTTAAGAGTGTGCACACTTGGTTAAACACTTTACAAGAACAAACTCAGTGAATCAAATAATGTTGGATTTAACGTTGGCAATCTCAAGGTGGAGTGTTTCTTAGTTGAATTCAATTCAGACTTTAAACGATTCATCACTCAACCAGTGTGATATTCTTCTTAACACAGGTTGATAACATTAAAATATTTAACACACTAATGTGTCATAATGACACAAATATGACACAAATATCAAAGAAGAATATCACACTTGTTGAGTTGAAATTAACACAAAATGTGTTGTCCTTAACTTGACACACAGGTGTGTTAAAATATAACACAGGTTGTGTTGTTTTTAACACATTTGTTTTAAGAGTGTGGTTAGCATAATGTTCCTATAATGTTCTTTCCACCTACATTTTATTAAAAATACAACATCCTAAAAACATTTATTTGGAACATTACGTTTAGTTTAATAAAATATTATTTAAGATTAGCAGTGTTGCAACATTCTCTTTCAACATCATTTTTATTAACACAACCTTCCAGATATGAGCAAGTACATGTTTAATATTTATGACAATGAACTATAACTTCACAGCTTAATAATAAAACTATCATATTAACATTTAATCATTTAGAACTTCTATATGAATTTGTGTGTGGGTGTGGGCGCTGAAAAACTAGCACTGTGGGAACTGTGGTCCATGTCCTGTCTCTCCATGCTCCATCTGTAAAGTAAACAGATTGGCTGATGTTAAAAACTGTTATTACAAAATGCCTATGAAATAATTAGTGTGGCTATGCCAAAAAAAATATTAGGATCTGTGCTGTGAGTTCTACAAATATTACATTACTCAAGAATCAAAGGTAGTTCACAAAAGTTATACAATAGGATGGTTCAAGAATACACTGGTAGGCCAGTACACCTCAAACTCCATCACCCTGAACGTAGGAGCCCCGCAGGGTTGTGTCCTGAGTCCCCTGCTCTACTCTCTCTACACACATGACTGCGTGTCCTCTCACAGATCCACATCTATTATCAAATTTGCTGATGATACTGTGGTTCTGGGCCTCATTTCCAACAATGATGAGACCGCATACTTGGATGAGGTGGAGAGACTTACATCATGGTGCCAGGACAACTGTCTCTCTCTGAATGTGAGCAAAACTAAAGAGCTGATTGTGGACTTCAGAAAGAGACACCTGCTGCCCTACACTCCTCTTATGATCAGTGGGACACCTGTGGAGAGAGTAAGCAGCTTCAAGTACCTCGGTGTAAACATCTCCGAGGACCTGACTTGGACTACACACATTCAAACACAGGTTAAGAAAGCCAGGCAAAGACTGTACCATCTGCGACAGCTGAGGAAATTCAGGGTCTCTCCAACAATCCTGAAAATTTTCTATTCAAGGACCATAGAAAGTGTATTGACTCAGTGCATCTCAGTGTGGTATGGAAACAGCTCCAGCCAAGACTGCAAGGCCTTGCAGAGAGTTGTGTGCTTAGCTGAGCGTATCTCAGGGTCTGCTCTCCCCTCTCTCCAGGATATCTACCTCAAATGCTGCAGAAGCAGAGCTGTCAAAATCACCAAAGACTCAAATCACCCTGGAAACTGTCTTTTCACTTTGCTGCCATCTGGTAAGCGCTTCAGCAGCCTGATGGCAAAAACTGAGAGACTTAGGAGGAGTTTCTTCCCCCAGGCCATCAGACTCCTTAACTCAACTCAGCCTCTTAACATAATCTGACTTACTTCATAATCAGTAACAATCAGTGCCTGTCACTACTCGATCCGAACCGGAAACACGATTTGTACTGCGCATGCACGAAATTGCTTCCACTTCCTGTCACCGCCAACGTTTTTACGACAGTCTAGTGAGATGGATTATTTTGCGTTTTATATACAGCTTCAAGGAGGTCCAAGATGGCGCTCTGATCGGTCACGTTCTGGTGAGCTCTGCAAACTCAGTGGTTTATTTTATCAGGGAATGCAGTTTGGAAGTTTGACTTCATAATTTATACCAGATTAATCTTAACTGCGCGTCGCTTTGGCTGCCAGAATGGGAAAATCTGAAAAAAGGAAGAACCGGATTGGACCTAAAACTGCAGCTAATGCTATCAAAACGGTTAATGAATCGGCTAGTCAAGCCTGCCAGGATCCCTTGGCTGAAAATATGCACGATTACTTGAGTCAAGACACTGAATCCGTTGAATTCGGGATGTGTGAGGAAGAATTCCCCTGTCTCCTTCCCTCTCTTCCAGAAACCCCTTGTAAATCTCCTGCCGCTAAACAACGCAAAACTGAGGATGGTGACACAGCTGCTATCCTTTCGCAACTCGGGGAGCTTTTGAGGCTTATTAATAATCGCTCCGATGCTCTAGAGAAGATGGTAGGAGAAAATCCACGTGGAATCGCAAGTATGAAAGAATCGATCAACGAAAACACCAAGCAGATCTCTGGGATAAAAGATGTTATTGACTTTATGAGTGCCGAGGTTAAAGATCTAAAAGTTAAACTCGGTGTGACTGAGTCATTAGCCAAAAGCGTTGAACTCAACTCACGTCAACAGGAGGAGCGACTTCTTCACCTCGAGGCTTACTCCCGTCGATGGAATCTAAGAGTTCACGGGGTTCCTGAAAATGAGAGAGAGGATGTCCATGGAAAGATCGTCGATGTATGCCAGCAGCTTCTGCCAGATGCCAAGGATAAACTCCCAGATGCCGTGGACATTGTTCATCGGCTGGGTCGTAAGCGGCTGCACGACAACAAACGCAGAGAGATCATCGTCCAGTTTACCTCCTGTTTTCAATGCGATGCAGTTTGGCGTGCTGCCAAGGAATCGGTCGTATTGAGAAATAATAATTTGAAAATGTCTGAGGATCTGTCACCTGCAGACAGGGAGCGAAGAAACAAGCTATGGCCTGCGGTGGAGAAAGCAAGGAAAGAAAATAAAAGGGCATACTTTGTGTGCGGAAGAGCATTCGTGGAGGGAGTTGAAATATTCCCTCCTACACAGTAAAATCCTGAGTGTTAAATTAACACTGCTCGGATCATATATGGTCCCACTCTAAAAGAGTGTTAAAGTAACACTGAAGCGGCGCTAAAGTTAATGGGATAATTATGTGATTAATTAAGTGCCGATTGAGCATTAGTGTTGAACACCTGCTGTTAACAAGCAGAATCACTGAACAAAAGAGAAACACAAGAACTACAACTGACTTCAACCACATCCTTAGATGAAATCAACTGAAATAAAAGACATTAAATCTCTCAAGATCTCAGCAGAAGATGATTAATCATCTCCACAAACAGAATCACCAACTTCACTCACTACTAACCAGTTTGACTTTTTTTGCCATGCATGTAAAAATTTCTTATTAAGAATTAACAGAGGTTTAGATGTTAATGTTTATTGAAAATAATAAAATTTGAATTCACCGTTGTGGAAATAAGCATTTGCTTTAGTTGGGCTCTTGACCCTCAACTTTTTAACATTAGTTTTTCTCTCTTTGTTATAATTTTGTTTGTGAAACACATTTATTATGACAAGAAAAACTGTCTGAAGAGAACGTGTAATCAGATTATGGATATTATTTGATAATGATCTAGTTGTCATGCAATAGCGTGAATCACTGATGTCATCAGTGGTGTTGTATATATTTAGTTTGTTATTGGTCACAACTGGGTTTTAATGAAATATGAATAATTTTAAAAACACTGTTTAGACACGCAGACATCAAGAATCAGCATATGAATCTAAACAATGGTGACGATCATCAGACAGATGCATGTTGCATTGCATTCTGGGTGCACCAATCATAACTCATCCATGGCTCCCAGCATGCATTGTGACATGAATAAATTATGCAGCTGCATTGTCTTAGTATTTTTTTTCTTACTTTCACCATTGCTGAGATTCACATGCTGATTCATCATGTCTGTGATTGCCAAAATTTAAGTTTTTTTGAGCCATACTTATAAATGTGGTTTATAAAGTTTTCTCACGTTGTCATCTCATATAATAGGACTGCAATAATACAGAAATCATAAAAACACTGCAGATTTAGGTTAAATGCAATCAGAGACTCTACTGAAATCTTGAGAGATTTAATGTCTTTTGTTTCAGTTGATTTCATCTAAGTCTGTGGCTGAAGTCAGTTGTAGTTCGTGTGTTTCTCTTTTCTTCAGTGATTCTGCTTGTTAACAGCAGGTGTTCATCACTTGTGCTCAATCAGCACTTAATTAATCACATAATTATCCCATTAACTTTAACACTGCTTCAGTGTTACTTTAACACTCTTTTAGAGTGGGACCATATATGATCCGAGCAGTGTTAATTTAACACTCAGGATTTTACTGTGTATGAAGGTCTCTCTGTTGCATCTGAATATACAAATATATAATGGTACAAACAAATTAAACTATTTATCCAGCTTGCATGCGACTCCTTGATATATGATCCCTAGAACAATTTACCTTATCAGTGTCCTCTTCAACCACAACTCTTCTGGGTGGGTGACTGTTTGGTGGTGGTGGATTTTGACACACTAAAGACAGGCTCAAGGGTTCCCTGAAGGAGTTGGGATGCTTCTTCTGTCCAGTGTGCAAATCTCTGTCTGTGCCTTTGTCAAATATGTAAATGTATATGCACTCTATTTGTATAACACCTTTCTAGTATCACTTTGCCAACAGTGACTTAATACAGCCGAGATACTGAAATTTTATCTATAGAGTCTGTCATACCCTTCAAGGCAAAACCTCTCCATCAACTGAATGCACCACCACTGGCGACAATGGCACCTCCTCCTAAAAGAGTGCAAAACACACAATAATAATAATAATATTTATTTTTAAAAAAAGCCACATAAAAGTAGTTTGGTATATTTTTGTGAAAATCTAGCTTACCTCTGTGAACGTTACTGGCCATGATGTACATGTGCTCAGAGCATACTGTGAAATACAAATAACACTAAGACTTTGATTTTATTATTTAAAGGTGCTGTATGTAGGATTTTGACTCTGCTAAAGCATAAAAATACCATAATATGCTTGCAGACATTAAGTTAACATACTTGTTTATCTGAAAAACAATGCTACAATCAGTTATTCTCCTTTTGAAAATGTGCAGTCCGGCCCAGAATGTCTGTGTTTGTTATGGTTTGTGAAACCCTCCCACTGCCAGTTTACCCAATTGTATTTCGGCACCCCGGGTTGCCAGTTGCCGGAAAACACAGCGTATTTAATTTAATTCATTGTCATGTGCGCTCGTTCCTGTTGGTGTCGTTAATCTGGCATCCTCCGCATGCTCAAATCTGAGGAGGAGGGGCTGGTGAAAAAAACAGTCTCCAATATTTTGAATTTGGACTGCAATACCTAGTTCAACCGCTAGGTGTCAATCCTACATACAGCACCCAGCTTTCACAAATGAAACATTCTTACCATCAGCATGTAGATGCCACAGGAATTCCCTGTACACTGTTGAGGAAAACACTGGAAAAGGAAATGTGCATCCACAGTTAGTTTTAAAAACAACTGCTGGCTTGTTTAAACATGTATACATACATATCCTAATACTTTTAGGATCATTCCAACCCGAAAATGATTTTAGTTTATTTTTAAAACAAGCATTAATCATTATGGTATGAGACTTTATGACTTTTGTCACACTTGAATTGGGAACAACACACACATAAAATTGAGTGGATACGCAGAGTTTCTGTGGTTGTAATAAAAAAAAAAAAAAAAAAAAAGTTTATAAAATAATAATAATAATTATTATATTATTACATTATTTCTTGACTATTAATCAAGTTATGGCAAGAGTGAAATGTAAGCAGAGCGGCCTACGAACTTGATTGCGAGTCTTGAAGCTTACTTCTGCTGATGAAACTGCAAACTATCATCTTCAGTAATTTCTCTTCATTTTGATCGAATCTTTGACTTCTGGTCTTCATTCAACACACCTGGTCCGAGGGTCTTTACTGTAAATTCCCCTACAAAATTGCCTACCGTAAATATATAAAAACTTTTTGATCACTAATATGCATTTCTAAGAACTTCATTTGGACAACTTTAAAGGCGATTTTCTCATTATTTAGATTTTTTTGCAACCTCAGATTCCAGATTTTAAAATAATTGTATCTCGGCCAAATATTGTCCTAACAAATTCAAAAAATTGATTTTCAATTCAAAGAATTGGTTTTGTGCTCCAGGTCACATATACAAAATCTGACACAATCCACAAAATACGCATACCCAACTGAAAGGGCTGAGACTACAGAATATCCCCAATACGTAAACAACTCACATACCCACACACACACACACACACACACACGCGCGCGTGCACAAATGGTACACACACTCAAACACATTATAACATGTTAATGCTAGAAAATCACTGTCATTTTGACTTTTTTTTACTTAACAGTTAAATTTGAGTTTAAATTTGAGTGCGGTGGTGGAGAGCAATGCGTTTATAGCATATTTATGGTTTTAAATATATATTTTATATTTATTACATATTTATGAAATTGTATGAATATACATATGTTAAGACTAAAATTCAGTTTGAATTCAGTTTTCAGTTTTTTTTTTGCAAAATATATATCTTTTTTTTGTGTTTAAATCTATCTGACTGAATAAAAAAAAAGATTGGACTAAGTTTATACACTCTAAAAACGGATGTGTTAAATATTAACACATTTTTTGTGTTATGGCCATTTTAACACATTTTGTGTAATTTTAAGTTGATCATGTGTAAAAAGAAAGAGAGAGAGAGAGAAACAACACAGTGTGTCCAACACAATATGTGTTAACTATCATCCAATCACATTTCTGCCTGTCACTCCACAAGCTGTTAAACTAATCCGCACCTGTTTTTTTCATTGGTAAATGACGTGGATGCACTCGTGTCAGGTATATGGATTTCCCTGCTAGAAATGTAATGCTCCCAGAGCATTATCAAAGTGTCCCACCGGTGTCAATGACGTTCCCAGAATGTTTACCGAGATGGTCATGATGTGGAGTTCTTTGAATGGTTGGGGACGTTATTTGGAGAATCTTCAGGGATTAACACTGATCAGAGTGTGTTTGGTCGCACAATACAGAGTGTTAAAGTAATACTGAAGCAGAGCTGAACTTAATGAGAATGTTAACAAGCAGAATTACTGAAGGAAAGAGAAACAGAAAAACAGAGAGAGACAAAGAGAAACACAACTACAACTGACTTAGTCACAGCCTCAGATGAAATCAACTGAAATAAAACACATTAAATCTCTCAAGATTTCAGCAGAGGAAGATTAATCAACTCCACAAACAGCATCACCAGCTTCATTTACAGTATTACTAACCAGTTTGACTTTATTTCTGTCATACAAAAGTTCTTAATGAGAATTAACAATGGTTTAGATGTTGGTTTCATTTCACAAAACTTCACCATCACCATCACTGTGGTCAGAGTTTGCTTTAGTTGGGCTCTCTACCCTTAAATGCATATATATATTTATGTATGTATATATATATATATATATATATACATAAAAAATGTTCCTCTCTTTTTCTGCTATAGTTCTGTTTACAGGGCAGATTATTATAGCAAAGAAAAACCTGGAGAAAACATGATCAGATGTTGTTGGCTGCTTGATGCTGAAAACAATGGTTATGTTTTGATGATCATGATTCACTGATTGTTATGTTGAATACTGAAGCTCTTTGTTTCTGTAGGTTGAATTTTAACAGTGTTTGGACAATTTAAACAATTAAAAAAAGCACAAGAAACTTTTGTCTATGGCACGCATAGACATGGAGAATCAACATATGAATCTCAACAATGGTGACAATCAACAAAATTGGCTTAATTTATTCATGTTGCAATGCATTCTGGGAGCCATGAATGAGTTTTGATTGGTGCACCCAGAATGCACTGCAGCATAAAGCTTTTTGTTTATTGTCACCATCGTTGAGATTCATATGCTGATTCTTGATGAATGTTTGCGTCTAGCTTATATAGCTCAAAATGTCTTGGGTGCAAATTGTTTTAAAATTCAGTGAAGTATCAGATTGTAGATGTATTTTATCTACATCACACCTAATTTTTACTTGTTAATCTCAAATAATCACATGTTTGGACTCTGGAGGAGATCTGAGAATTAAGACATTACACAACAACTAACTCATCACTAGCGATCAATCAAAACCAACTGATCAGGTTTTCTTCTGTTTTTTTTTTTTTTTGCCATAACAAACGTGTTTTGCAAACACAGCTTTACAGCAGTTAGAGAAAAACTAATGTCAGAAAGTCAAGGGTCAAGAGCCCAACTAAAGCAAACACTGATCACATTAATGGTATGTTCAAATGAAATATTCATCATCTAAATCTCTGTTCTAAATAACTTTTTTAGACAAACTGGTTAGTAATAAGTGAAGCTGGTGATGCTGTTTGTGGAGTTGTTTAATCCTCCTCTGCTGAGATCTTCAGAGATTTATTCTTTTATTTCAGTTGATTTTATGTTTCTGTTTTTTGCATTCAGTATTCAGTATTGCATTAATTTTAACTGGTTAAGAATAGCACATCTATGACACAAATTGTGTAATTTTTGACACATCAGTGTGTTAAATATTTTAATACACTGCCTGTGTTAAAAATAATAACACACTGGTTGTGTTAAAATTTAATTAACACAAAATGTGTTGTCCTTAACTAGACACACAGGTGTGTTAAAATATAACACAGGTTGTGTTGTTTTTAACACATCTGTTTTTTTAACACACTAATGTGTCATAAATCACACAATTTGTGTCATATTTGTGTCATTATGACACATTAGTGTGTTAAATATTTTAATGTTATCAACCTGTGCTAAGAAGAATATCACACTGGTTGAGTTGAAATTAACTCAAAATGTGTTGTCCTTAACCTGACACACAGGTGTGTTAAAATATAACACAGGTCGTGTTGTTTTTAACACATTTGTTTTAAGAGTGTACATGACAACCATGTACAACCTGTTTGCACATTCCTCTCTTGTACATTCCTGCTTATCTTAATATTTAAGTCTACAGTATACTGTCATGCACATTCTTTTATATTTTATATTGTGTTCTTTATATCTTATTTTTTTTTACTTATTTCATTTATGTATATTTCCTCTGTGTTGTATTCTATAATATTTGCACTGTCCATGGAGCGGACCTGACTCACATTTCACTGCTGGTTATATACTTTCTATATAATCATGTATGTGACAAATAAAAATCTTGAATCTTGAATAAGGTGGACATGTTGAGACAAGAGTAAGGGGAAAAAACATAATTAAACATTTACAAAACGTCACCTTGCAGACAAACTCCTTCCCTTGGTCTGTAATCATTTTCCTAACCATGCCGAACAAGTACAGCTTTGTGGTTATTATTGCAGACACCTCAGCTGCTGTCTTAGATTGCATAGGTTCTGCAATCACCCACTTGGTGTACAGGTCAGTCATGGTAAGGACATACTTGTTGTTTCATGCTGTTTCTGGCAGTGGTCCAATTAAATCAAAACCAAGCACCTCCCAAGGTTATTTTACCTGCATGGCACAAAATTAGCATCAACCAAATGCTGGTAAAAATGTACACAAGGTTGAGACTAGCTTGTTAGTCTCATCAGTTTGCTAAAACCTTGTAAGCAGTACCTTAATAGTAGTAGTAGTAGTAGTAGTAGTAGTAGCCCTTTATTGTCACTAGTCACAAGTACCAGCGAAATTAGCCATCAACCTGTCCATACATACATACATACAATATGACAAAGGGGTAGACAGGACAGGAAGACAGGGAATTGAAGAAATATACAGCATACATAAGGTGAGAGAGGAGAAAAAAAAACACCTCAGCAACAAAAAGCACATAATCACAACATAGACACACGACTTTGCAACAGGGGAAGTAATCCAGCTCTGGCACGCAGCCATCCAGGTCCTGCAGCCGAGTTTAGCGCTGGTCCCAGACCCGCTTGTCAGGCTGGCGGTTCAAAGCGACGGAGGCATGGGATCGGGATTGGGGGAAGTGAATGCATATGTGTGTGTGTATTTTGTAATAGTTTGTAATCAGTATGTGTGTGTATGTGTAATCAGCAATGTGTGTGTGTATCTGTATCAGTATGTGTGTATTTGTGTGTATGTGTAATCAGCAGGTGTCTGAGGAATGGGGGAGGAACGCAGAGAGCGTCTCAGGGAAGATTTACCAACAGCGGCCTTGGCCAAGGCCAGTGCTGGTAGAGGGGAGCCGGAAGAGATAAGATTGAGCTTGTTTAGTCTTAGGGCGAGTAACCGCATTCCAATTCCACGGCTACTCTTATTGTTCATTCTGGTCTCCGTCAGTTTTTCTCTGCAAAGCCGTGAGCTTTTCCGTGATAGAATCCATATTGCGGTTAATAGTCTCAGTCTCAATGCTGACCGCTCTTCCCGCTGCTTCAATCATGACGGGCAGCCTTGTGAGGCTTTGAACAGCTGTTCCATAATAGAATGCAAGACTGGCACAACAGTCTTAATGGGGTCATTCAACTGGCAGGATCTGACCTAAAAAGCAACACAATTTTTTTGAATACAATGTCAAGAAAAACAGCCACCTGATACAAGTTGATGACAATAAATATAACTTCTAAATCAAGGAGGTATCTAACAATCAGAGGTGGCAAAAATAGACACATTCTTAAGTATAGATACTTGTATACACTCTTAAAACAAATGTGTTAAAAACAACACAACCTGTGTTATATTTTAACACACCTGTGTGTCAAGTTAAGGACAACACATTTCGTGTTAATTTCAACTCAACCAGTGTGACATTCTTCTTAAAACAGGTTGATAACATTAAAATATTTAACACACTAATGTGTCATAATGACACAAATATGACACAAATTGTGTGATTATGACACATTAGTGTGTTAAAAAAACAGATGTGTTAAAAACAACACAACCTGTTATATATTAACACACCTGTGTGTCTAGTTAAGGACAACACATTTTGTGTTAATTAAATTCTAACACAACCAGTGTGTTATTATTTTTAGCACAGGCAGTGTGTTAAAATATTTAACACACTGATGTGTCAAAAATTACACAATTTGTGTCATAGATGTGCTATTTTTAACCAGTTAAAATGAAAGCAATACTGAATACTGAATGCAAAAAACAGAAACATAAAATCAACTGAAATAAAAGAATAAATCTCTGAAGATCTCAGCAGAGGAGGATTAAACAACTCCACAAACAGCATCACCAGCTTCACTCATTACTAACCAGTTTGTCTAAAAAAGTTATTTAGAACAGAGATTTAGATGTTGAATGTTTCATTTGAACATACCATTAATGTGATCAGTGTTTGCTTTAGTTGGGCTCTTGACCCTTGACTTTCTGACATTAGTTTTTCTCTGACTGCTGTAAAGCTGTGTTTGCAAAACACATTTTTTATGGCAAAAACCCCCAGAAGAAAACATGATTAGTTGGTTTTGATTGCTCGCTAGTGATGAGTTAGTTGTTGTGTAATGTCTTAATTCTCAGATCTCATCCAGAGTCCAAATGTGTGATTATTTGAGATTAACAAGCAAAAATAAGGTGTGATGTACATAAAACACATCTACAGTCTGATACTTTACTGAATTTTAAAAACACTTTGCACCCAAGACATTTCGAACATCTGTATAAATTAGACGCAAACATTCATCAAGAATCAGCATATGAATCTCAACGATGGTGACAATAAACAAAAAGCTTCATGCTGCAGTGCATTCTGGGTGCACCAATCAAAACTCATTCATGGCTCCCAGAATGCATTGCAACATGAATAAATTATTTTGTTGATTGTCACCATTGTTGAGATTCATATGTTGATTCTCCATTTCTATGTGTGCCATAGACAACATTTTCTTGTGCTTTTTTTAATTGTTTAAATTGTCCAAACAAAATTAAAATTGTTGTTAAAATTCAACCTACAGAAACAAAGAGCTTCAGTATTCAACATAACAATCAGTGAATCAAAACATGATCATTGTTTTCAGCATCAAGTAGCCAACATCATCAGATCACGTTTTCTCCAGGTTTTTCTTTGCTATAATAATCTGCCCTGTAAACAGAATTATAGCAGAAAAAGAGATGAACATTTTTTATGTATATATATATGTATGTATTTAAGGGTCGAAAGCCCAACTAAAGCAAACTCTGACCACAGTGATGGTGATGGTGAAGTTTTGTGAAATGAAACCAACATCTAAACCTTTGTTAATTCTCATTAAGAACTTTTGTATGACAGAAATAAAGTCAAACTGGTTAATAATACTGTAAATGAAGCTGGTGATGTTGTTTGTGGAGTTGTTTAATATTCCTCTGCTGAAATCTTGAGAGATTTAATGTGTTTTATTTCAGTTGATTTCATCTGAGGCTGTGACTAAGTCAGTTGTAGTTGTGTTTCTCTTTGTCTCTCTCTGTTTTTCTATTTTTCTTTCCTTCAGTAATTCTGCTTGTTAACTTTCTCATTAAGTTCAGCTCTGCTTCAGTGTTACTTTAACACTCTGTATTGTGGGACCAAACACACTCTGATCAGTGTTAATCCCTGAAGATTCTCCAAATAACGTCCCCAACCCTTCAAAGAACTCCACATCATGACCATCTCGGTAAACATTCTGGGAACGTCATTGACACCGGTGGGACGCTTTGATAATGCTCTGGGAACATTACATTTCTAGCGGGGAAATCCATATACCTGACACGAGTGCATCCACGTCATTTACCAATGAAAAAAACAGGTGCGGATTAGTTTAACAGCCTGTGGAGTGACATAGGCAGAAATGTGATTGGATGATAGTTAACACATATTGTGTTGGACACACTGTGTTGTTTCTCTCTCTCTCTCTTTCTTTTTACACATGATCAACTTAAAATTACACAAAATGTGTTAAAATGGCCATAACACAAAAAATGTGTTAATATTTAACACATCCGTTTTTAGAGTGTAGAAAAAAAACTGGCAAAAGTAGAAGTGAAAGTAAAGCACCACATCTGTAGTACATTACTCATTCTTTCACATCCTGGATAATTGTAGGCCAATAGTATCCAGCAATAACCCTGTTTTGAGTGCCTCTGACGCCACTGTGATTTCCAGTCCCAGGGTTATTGTGGTACTCCGTGAGAACAGACCTCTTCTCTTCCTCTGACAGGACAACTAGCCTCATGTACTGCCTACTGGGGCTGACATAGAAGAGGTTGTCATCTATTTTAATAGGAAAAAACTCAAGTCAGAAGAAGCTGCAATTCAATGTAAAAAAGATCAAATTGCATATTCAGATATGGGAGCTGAACAAGTAAAGTTACAGGTTGTAACAGACAGTGAATTCTCTTTTTCATTATAAAATCTTTCGGTACTAATAGTTACCTTTGATGATAAAATTCGTCGACGCCCATCTAACCTTCCAACGATTTGTAGAATTGTCAGGAATTTCTCCTTTTAAGAGAAAATCTTGAAGCTGTATTTATTTTATTTTTTTTATTGCTGAAATCAAGAACATACAAAACAGTACAAAATACACAATATCCACATAACACTTTAACAGTCAACAACAAAATAAAACCAGTAAAAAAACACTTAAAAATAAATAAAGGAAAAATAATAATTAAAAATAAATAAATAAAATTAATAATAACAACAAATGTAATAAAGGGCCATTGTTTCACATAAAGTTTCCTACACGAGAACTTTAAGTGCAGAGCAAATTCTGTCAGTCTTCATAGCTTTCTTATTATTAGATAATGAAATCAGATTAATATAATTCTCCATGTCTCTTAAAAAGACCACAAAGACAGGTTTACAATTTAAGAATTTGCATTTATGGATATAAAATTTGCTTAAAAAAAGAATTAAATTTATAATAAAACAAATATTTTCTTTTGTGGGGTCTGGGTCAAAATACCCACAAATAATATTTCTAATTTGTATAGAAAATTCTGGTAAAAGCTTCAACTTAACAAAAGCATCAATATCAAACTAAAACTCCTGAGTGTATTGACATGACCAAAATAAGTGTCCCACTGTTTCATCCTCATTCAAACAAAAAGAGCATGATAGCTCTACATCAGCTCTAAATTTTTGTATAAATTTCTTGACAGGATAAAATCTATGGATCAGTTTAAAAGACACTTATTTCACCTTATTTGTGAGAAATCATTTTTGCTGTAGTGACCATACTTTTTTCCAGTTGAGATTATCAAATAAATTATTTCCACAAACATCAACAGCTTCATGCATTACTAACAAGTTAGCCTTTATTTCTAGATTATCTAAAACAGAAGTTCTTTACTGAGAATTAAGGTTTAGATGTGTTTTTCTTTTTTCAATTTACCGTTTTGGTGAATAGTGTTTGCTTTAGTTGCCTCTTGACCCTTGACTTTTTAAAAACAAGTTTCTATTTGGCTGTTACAATTGTGTTTATAAGCACATATGTGATGGCAAGGAACTTATGAAGTTATTTTGTGTGTCTGAGTCTCTGATTGCATTTTTCCTAAAGTAGTGTTTTTATGATTTCTGTATTATTGCACTTCTATTGTATGAGATGACAATGTGAGAAAACTTAATAAACCATTTTTATAAGTATGGCTTATAAAGAAGTTTCAATTATGGCAATCACAGACATGAAGAATCAGCATGTGAATCTCAGCAATGGTGAAAGTAAGAATAAAAAATACTAATACCATGCAGCTGCATAATTTATTCATGTCGCAATGCATGCTGGGAGCCATGGATGAGTTATGATTGGTGCACCCAGAATGCAATGCAACATGAATCTGTCTGATTATCATCACCATTGTTGAGATTCATATGCTGATTCTTGATGTCTGCGTGTCTAAACAGTACAGTACAGTACAGTACAGTTCTAAACTGATGTGCGAAGTTATTCATATTTCATTAAAATGCATGTGTGACAATAACAAATTGAATATATATAACACCAGTGATGACATCACTAAATCAGGCTACTGCATGATAACTACATCATTATCTAATAATAGCCAGAATCTGATTACATTTTCTCTTGGCTTTTCTTGCCATAACAAATGTGTTTCATAAACAAAATTACAGCAAAGAGAGAAAAACTAATGTTAAAAAGTTGAGGGTCAAGAGCCCAACTAAAGTAAACGCAAGTAAAATCTCTACAACGGTGAATTCAAATTTTATTATTTTCAATAAACATTAACATCTAAACCTCTGTTAATTCTTAAGAAATTTTTAGATGCATGACAAAAAAAAGTCATACTGGTTAGTAGTGAGTGAAGTTGGTGATGCTGTTTGTGGAGATGATTAATCATCTTCTGCTGAGATCTTGAGAGATTTAATGTCTTTTATTTCAGTTGATTTCATCTAAGGATGTGGTTGAAGGCAGTTGTAGTTCTTGTGTTTATCTTTTGTTCAGTGATTCTGCTTGTTAACAGCAGGTGTTCATCACTAATGCTCAATCGGCACTTAATTAATCACATAATTATCCCATTAACTTTAACACTGCTTCAGTGTTACTTTAACACTCTTTTAGAGTGGGACCATATATGCTCCGAGCAGAGTTAATTTAACACTCAGGATTTTACTGTGTACAGATTGGAACTGGGCACACAATCACAGAGACTTATTCCGTGGAGAGGTGACAGAGCCTGCTTTTCTGCAGATGAACAGTGAAGATAAAAAAAATGCACTCAGGAAGGCCCTGAGGAGTGAATTCCCTGAAGCAAAGGATGACTTTTTGTTTATATTTCAGTCTCAAGATGACATGGAAACATTTTTGTCATACTGTGTTGATAAACAAGGCCTGAAGATCAATGCCATGTTCCTCAATCAGCAATTGTAGTGAAGAGAGAGAGGGAGAGAGGGAGGGAGGGAGAGAGGGAGGGAACGAATGAATGAATGAATATATTAATGAATAAATTATTTGAAAAAATATATATATTTTTGTGTTTCTTAGATGCAGACATTTGATAAAGTATACTGAAATAAGTAAAACATATCTTTAGAAAATTAAATGTAAATGTAAAACACTTATATACACATCTGTATTACACAAATAAAGTGTAGCAAATGTAAACTTTTTTTTTCTTTTATTTAATTTTACAGAATTTATTTAATTTGTGCACATTTAATCTATTACTCAATTTAATCAATATAATTTAATTGATATATTTTATCAAAAAAGTGTATTTATATCAAGAGAATCACTAGTAAATGACTATTTTCGGTACAGATCAGGTAGTCAGGTAGTGTGTGTCAACAACACACGAAAGCATTACATAATTATTAATATTATAACAACAGTGTTATTATAACTACCCAAAATTGGCATAAACAATTTTTTCTTTCGCTTTAATTTTATTATGCCATACATCAGAACAATACAACGAGAAACATTCAAATGTAAAAGAAAAATAGAAAAAGATGAACAACATTAATATAATGAAACAGTGCCAGAGGACAGTAACAAAATATAATAGACAAAAAATAAAATAAATAACAATACAGCTTGAAATCATTTATAAAATGAGAAAAGTTTGGTTCGGAGCCTGACCACTTCATTTTATGAGTATGAAAGTTCCCCATTAAAATTAACAATTGTATGAAATATGCTTTATCTTTGTCAAATCCATGATCACTGAAGTATATTATTACATCAAATCCACTCAACTGCAAAGAAATGTCCAATATTTTCTTAATGAAATTGCCGTAAATTGTTTCGTCATACAGACAGGAAGTAGACGCATTTCCGCACATGCGCAGTACAAATCGTGTTTCCGGTACGGATCGAGTAGTGACAATGCCAACAAAGTTTTCTAGTCTATTCAAAAGAATGTTGTGATCGATAGTGTCGAACGCAGCGCTAAGATCCAGTAGCACTAATAGAGAGATACAACCACAATCAGATGATAAGAGCAGGTCATTTGTCACTCTAATGAGAGCAGTCTCAGTACTATGATACGGTCTAAATCCTGACTGGAAATCCTCACAGATATCATTTTTCTCCAAGAAGGAATATAATTGTGAGGATACAACCTTTTCTAGTATATTTGACAGAAAAGGGAGATTCGAGATCGGTCTGTAATTAACTAGATCTTTGGGGTCAAGTTGTGTTTTTTTAATGAGAGGCTTCATAACAGCCAATTTGAAGTTTTGGGGACATATCCTAATGACAATGACAAATTAATAATAGCCAAAAGAGGATCTATGACTTCTGGAAGCACCTCTTTTAGTAGTTTAGATGGAATAGGGTCTAACATACATGTTGTTGGTTTAGATGATTTAACAAGTTTATACAATTCTTCCTCTCCTATAATAGAGAATGAGTGGAATTGTTCCTCAGGGGATCTATAGTGCACTATTTGATGTGATACTGTAGCTGATGGCTGCATGGTTACAATTTGATCTCTAATAGTATTAATTTTGGAAGTAAAATAGTTAATAAAGTCATTACTGCTGTGCTGTTGGGAAATGTCAACACCTGTTGATGCTTTATTTTTTGTTAATTTTGCCACTGTATTGAATAAATACCTGGGGTTATGTTTGTTTTCTTCTAAAAGAGACAAAAAGTAATCAGATCTAGCAGTTTTTAAAGCTTTTCTGTAGGATAGGGTACTTTCCCGCCAAGCTATACGAAATACCTCTAGTTTTGTTTTCCTCCAGCTGCGCTCCATTTTCCGGGCTGCTCTCTTTAGGGTGCGAGTGTGCTCATTATACCACGGTGTTGGACTCTTTTCCTTAATCTTCCTTAAGCGTAAAGGAGCAACCGTATCTAAAGTGCTAGAAAAGAGAGAGTCCATAGTTTCTGTTACATCATCAAGTTGTTCTGAGCTGTTGGATATGCTGAGGAATTGAGATAAATCAGGAAGATTACTTACAAAGCAGTCTTTTGTGGTAGAAGTGATGGTTCTACCATATTTGTAAGAAGGAGTTGAATTTACAGCTTTAACTATATGGAGTTTACACAAGACTAGATAATGATCTGATATATCATCGCTTTGCTGCAGAATTTCAACACCATTAACATCAATCCCATGTGACAGTATTAAATCTAGAGTATGATTTCGACTATGAGTAGGTCCTGAAACGTGTTGTCTAACCCCAATAGACTTCAGAATGTCTATGAATGCTGATCCTAATGCATCTTTTGCATTATCAACATGGATATTAAAATCACCCACAATTAAGACTTTGTCTGCAGCCAGCACTAACTCTGATAGAAAATCAGCAAATTCTTTAATAAAGTCTGTATGGTGCCCTGGTGGCCTGTATACAGTAGCCAGTACAAACATCACGGGGGATTTATCATTAATACTTTTTTCTCTAGATAATTTTATATGAAGCACCATTACTTCAAAGGAGTTATACTTAAAGCCTGTCTTCTGAGAAATAATGAGAATATTGTTATAAATTGTAGCAACACCTCCCCCTTTGCCTTTTGGACGCGGCTCATTTTTGTAACAGTAATCTTGGGGGGTAGACTCGTTTAAAATAATGTATTCATCTGGTTTTAGCCATGTTTCTGTCAAACAGAGCAAATCTAGGTTATGATCATTAATCAAATCATTTACAAAAAGTGCTTTTGTAGAAAGGGACCTGATATTCAGTAAACCAAGTTTTATCAATTGTTTCTGTGTATTGTAAACATTTTTTATTTGCTGAACTTCAATTAAATGGTTACTCATAAATTGGTTTTGACGTTTTCTGTATTTTCTAGTTCGGGGAACAGACACAGTCTCTATAGTGTCTATAGTTCAATTCAATTCAAGTTTATTTGTATAGCGCTTTTTACGATACAATCGTTGCAAAGCGCTTTACAGGAAATTAAGTTTCTACAATATATTTATACATTGTAGAAACTTAATATATTAACTTATGGCAAAATTTGTTAATTCTGCATGTTGTTGGGGGATCAGAGGTTGGCATCCTCTGAGGTCCTCCGAGGGGTCGGCATCATCTCTTCTCAGGTGTTTGGTCATCTCAGATCATTTAAGGGCTGGATCCAGACTGAAGCTTGTGTAATTCCTAGTTACCACGGGTGGCAGAAACAGAGAAACAAAGAGACATAATTAGCGTAGCTGTTGTTCCATTCAAGCAAAAATTATTTGTTCAACCCAAGCTAAAGAATAATAATGTGCGTTTGATCAGATATAACTGCAGTACAAGATTATGAGATGCATTATATGAATGCATTATGCGAATGCTTGGCTAAAGAGATGTGTCTTTAATCTAGATTTAAACAGAGAGAGTGTGTCTGAACCCCAAACGTTATCATGAAGGCTATTCCAGAGTTTGGGAGCCAAATATGAAAAAGCTCTACCTCCTTTAGTGGACTTTGCTATTCTAGGTACTACCAAGAGTCCAGAGTTTTGCGACCTTAGGGAGCGTGATGGATTGTAGCGAGATAGAAGAATAGTTAGGTACACAGGAGCTAAACCATTTAGGGCCTTATAGGTAAGTAATAATATTTTGTAACTGATACGGTACTTAATAGGTAGCCAGTGCAGAGACTGTAAAATTGGGGTAATATGATCATATTTTCTTGACCTGGTAAGGACTCTAGCCGCTGCATTTTGGATTACCTGTAGCTTGTTTATTGAAGATGCAGGACAACCACCTAGCAGTGCATTACAATAGTCCAGTCTAGAGGTCATGAATGCATGAACTAGCTTTTCTGCATCAGAAACAGGTAACATGTTCCTTAGCTTGGCAATGTTTCTAAGATGGAAGAATGCTGTTTTTGTAACATTGGAAATATGTTTTTCAAAAGACAAGTTGCTGTCTAATATAACACCCAGATTTTTGACTGTAGAGGAAGTAACAGGACATCCGTCTAGTTGCAAATTGTAATCCAAGAGATTCTGTGTACTGTTATTTGGTCCAATAAGTAATATCTCTCTTATCTGAATTTAATAGGAGAAAATTATTGGTCATCCAATCTTTTACATTTTTAACACACTCAGTTAACTTAGATAATTTAGAAGTTTCATCTGGTCTTGTTGAGATATATAGTTGAGTATCATCAGCATAGCAATGGAAACTAATCCCGTATTTTCTAATAATATTACCAAGGGGCAGCATGTATATTGAAAACAGCAGAGGACCTAGGACAGATCCTTGTGGTACTCCATACTTTACTGGTGATAAATGACTCCCCGTTTAAATAAACAAAGTGGTAGCGATCGGACAGGTAGGATCTAAACCATCTTAAAGCCTGCCCTTGAATACCTGTATAGTTTTGTAATCGATCTACGAGTATGTCATGATCTATAGTGTCGAATGCAGCACTAAGATCAAGTAAAACTAGCAATGAGATGCAGCCTTGGTCTGATGCAAGAAGCAAGTCATTTGAAATCTTAACAAGTGCAGTTTCTGTGCTATGGCGGGGCCTGAAACCTGACTGAAATTCTTCACAGAGATCATTTATTTTGCAAGAATGAGCACAATTGAGCAGACACAACTTTTTCTAAAATTTTAGACATAAACGGAAGATTTGAGATGGGTCTGTAATTTGCCAGTTCACTAGGATCTAGTTGTGGCTTCTTAATAAGAGGCTTAATAACTGCCAGCTTGAATGGTTTAGGGACGTGACCTAAAGATAGCGATGAGTTAATAATATTGAGAAGCGGTTCTTCTGCTACAGGTAACTCTTTCAGTAATTTAGTGGGTACAGGATCTAATAGACATGTTGTTGGTTTAGATGCGGTGATAAGTTTATTTAGCTCTTTCTGTCCTATAGTTGAATAGCACTGCAGTTTTTCTTTGGGTGCGGTGAATGAGGCTGAAGTACTAGACGCCGCAGAATCTACATTAGTTATTGTATTTCTGATGTTATCTATTTTATCAGTGAATAAATTCATAAAGTCATTACTATTCAACTGTGAGGGAATATTTAGATCGGGTGACGTCTGGTTATTTGTTAGTCTAGCCACTGTGCTAAATAAAAACCTTGGATTATTTTGGTTATTATCTATGAGTTTGCGGATATGCTCGGTCCTGGCAGCTTTTAGAGCCTGTCTATAGCTGGACATACTGTTTTTCCATGCAATTCTAAAAACTTCCAAGTTAGTTTTTCTCCATTTGCGCTTAAGATTATGAGTTTCTTTCTTGAGAGAATGGGTATAACTGTTGTACCCATTTTAATGGTATTGAAATTCTGCAGCAAAGCGATGATATATCAGATCATTATCTAGTCTTGTGTAAACTCCATATAGTTAAAGCTGTAAATTCAACTCCTTCTTATAAATATGGTAGAACCATCACTTCTACCACAAAAGACTGCTTTGTAAGTAATCTTCCTGATTTATCTCAATTCCTTAGCATATCCAACAGCTCAGAACAACTTGATGATGTAACAGAAACTATGAACTCTCTCTTTTCTAGCACTTTAGATACAATTGCTCCTTTACGCTTAAGGAAGATTAAGGAAAAGAGTCCAACACCGTGGTATAATGAGCACACTCGCACTCTAAAGAGAGCAGCCCGGAAAATGGAGCGCAGCTGGAGGAAAACAAAACTAGAGGTATTTCGTATAGCTTGGCGGGAAAGTACCCTATCCTACAGAAAAGCTTTAAAAACTGCTAGATCTGATTACTTTTCGTCTCTTTTAGAACAAAACAAACATAACCCCAGGTATTTATTCAATACAGTGGCAAAATTAACAAAAAATAAAGCATCAACAGGTGTTGACATTTCCCAACAGCACAGCAGTAATGACTTTATGAACTATTTTACTTCCAAAATTGATACTATTAGAGATCAAATTGTAACCATGCAGCCGTCAGCCATATCATCACATCAAATAGTGCACTATAGATCCCCTGAGGAACAATTCCACTCATTCTCTATTATAGGAGAGGAAGAATTGTATAAACTTGTTAAATCATCTAAACCAACAACATGTATGTTAGACCCTATTCCATCTAAACTACTAAAAGAGGTGCTTCCAGAAGTCATAGATCCTCTTTTGGCTATTATTAATTCGTCATTGTCATTAGGACATGTCCCCAAAAACGTTAAATTGGCTGTTATTAAGCCTCTCATTAAAAAACCACAACTTGACCCCAAAGATCTAGTTAATTACAGACCGATCTCGAATCTCCCTTTTCTGTCAAAGATATTAGAAAAGGTTGTATCCTCACAGTTATATTCCTTCTTAGAGAAAAATGATATCTGTGAGGATTTCCAGTCAGGATTTAGACCGTATCATAGCACTGAGACTGCTCTCATTAGAGTTACAAATTACCTGCTCTTATCATCTGATCGTGGTTGTATCTCTCTATTAGTTCTACTGGATCTTAGCGCTGCGTTCGACACTATCGATCACAACATTCTTTTGAATAGACTAGAAAACTTTGTTGGCATTAGTGGAAGTGCATTAGCATGGTTCAAATCGTACTTATCTGACCGCCATCAATTCGTAGCAGTGAATGAAGAGGTATCATATCGATCACAAGCGCAGTATGGAGTTCCTCAAGGCTCAGTACTAGGGCCGTTACTTTTCACGCTTTATATGTTACCCTTGGGAAATATCATTAGGAAACACGGGGTTAGCTTTCACTGTTATGCTGATGATACTCAGCTCTATATTTCTTCACGGCCTGGTGAAACACACCAAATTGAGAAACTTATGGAATGCATAGTCGATATAAAAAAACTGGATGATGAGTAATTTCTTACTGCTAAATTCTGAAAAAAACAGAGGTGTTAATTATCGGACCTAAAACCCCCACAAGTAATAACCTAGAACACTGTCTAACACTTGATGGCTGCTCTGTAAATTCTTCGTCATCAGTCAGGAACCTAGGTGTGCTATTTAATAGTAATCTCTCCTTTGACAGCCACGTTTCTAGCATTTGTAAAACTGCATTTTTTCATCTTAAAAATATATCTAAACTGAGACCTATGCTCTCAATGTCAAATGCAGAAATATAAATTCATGCGTTTATGACCTCAAGGTTAGATTATTGTAATGCTTTATTGGGTGGTTGTTCTGCACGCTTAATAAACAAATTACAGATGGTTCAAAATGCAGCAGCTAGAGTTCTCACTAGAACCAGGAAGTATGAGCACATTAGCCCGGTTCTGTCAACACTGCACTGGCTCCCTACTAAACATCGTATAGATTTTAAAATCTTGTTAATTACTTATAAAGCCCTGAATGGTTTAGCTCCTCAGTACTTGAGCGAGCTCTTATCGCATTATAGTCCTTCACGTCCGCTGCGTTCTCAAAACTCTGGCCATTTGATAATACCTAGAATATCAAAATCAACTGCGGGCGGCAGATCTTTTTCCTATTTAGCACCCAAACTCTGGAACAATCTACCAAACACTGTTCGGGAGGCAGACACACTCTGTCAGTTTAAATCT
The DNA here is from genome assembly GCA_023376895.1 of Aspiorhynchus laticeps. Taxonomy (NCBI): domain Eukaryota; kingdom Metazoa; phylum Chordata; class Actinopteri; order Cypriniformes; family Cyprinidae; genus Aspiorhynchus; species Aspiorhynchus laticeps. The sequence continues at coordinate 104,378 of JALXFT010003854.1, forward strand.
AGATTAAAGACCCATCTCTTTAACCTGGCGTACACATAACACACTAATACACTTCTATTATTCAAATCCGTTAAAGGATTGTTAGGCTGCATTAATTAGATCAACCGGAACCGGGAACACTTCCCATAACACATGATGTACTTGTTACATCGTAAAAAGATTGACATCTACGCTAATATTAGTCTGTTTCTTTCTTATTCCGAGGTCACTGCAGTCACCAGATCAGATGGTGGATCAGCACCTAGAGACGACCTCTACTACAGCCCTGAACGTCAGCGGAGACCAGGACACCTAGATGAGCCCCAGAGACAGACCCCCAGTGAGGACCCCGTCACCTAGAGGGCCATCAGGAAAAGACCTCGGGAACCTGTTGAGCCATCCAATCTGACTTTGCAGCAGTTGGAATTGAACTGCTGTGTCGTCTGGCCAGAGGAGAAATGGCCCCCCGACTGAGCCTGGTTTCTCCCAAGGTTTTTTTCTCCGTTCTGTCACCAATGGAGTTTTGGTTCCTTGCCGCTGTCGCCTCTGGCTTGCTTAGTTGGGGACACTTCATTTCCAGCAATATCGTCGACTTGATTGAACAGAATTTTTTGAACTGAACTGAGCTGGACGATGCCATCACTGAATTCAACAATGAAATGCCTTTAACTGAAAATTGAGTGTTTAATCTTGTCATTTTACATTATTGACACTATTTTCCCATTTTGATATTGTGCAGTTGCTTTGTCACAATTTGTATTGTTAAAAGTGCTATATAAATAAAGGTGACTTGACTTGACTTGACTAAAATCATATCAGTTACATTTCTGTATAGCTTTTCCTTGTGCATGACCCTAAGCAGTGTTCCCTGTGAGCCTTGTCATTGTGATTCTCAATCCATTATGATGGACATTATGATATTTCTTTTGGTTTATGAATAGACAGGAAGTGAGTACAAATATATCTGGAAGAAAAAAAAATCACGTAGTGTTGATTTAAAACTTTGGTTAACTGGATTAAATCAGCAGGGTAAGAAAAAAAAATCAATTATGGGGTAAAAATACAAAAGATAATTTTCTTATGTTGGGTGCCTTTGACAATGTCCATGTACAAGAATGCTCCCAAAAATATGAAGGTATTGCTACATAATTATTATTTTTTACAGAGAAATGACTTGGGTAAACAAAGTGTCTCATGAAGCTGAACCTAAAGGCCAGGATTAGGTCATAGTTCAATTAAGACATTTTAGTAATTTTTATAAATGTGCCTTAGAAAAAAACATTACTGGTGTGCATCTTGACTCAAAACAAAGGCGCTGATATGTTTTAAGATCAGTCAGTGCAAGTTTCTTTCAGTTGAAACAGCTCAAACTTTCATTTTAGTCTAGGACTAGGCTTAAGCCTTGTCTGTGAAACCGTGGGTTAATATATTTTCCTTACTGCTCATTTAAATAAAATGTAATACCTTAAAATGTTCTGTTAAGTTGTTTCTTAGCAAAAGCAGCCATAGTGTAGAACTTTTAAAATGTTAGCAATTAATCATGTACAATTGTAATAACACACACACACACACACACACACACACACACACACACACATATATATATATATATATATATATATATATATATATATATATATATAAATAAATAATAATAATAATAAAAATCTACAATCAAAAACCACATATTATATAACAGTATTTCTGGCTGTAAAACAGCTGAAAACTTTAAAACAGATAGTCATGGCTGAACATGAATTAAATTCAATATTGATGTACCACATAACAAATCATCTGCAGAAAAAAATATTTATTGTAATTAAAATTATTTCAAGGGTAATTATTTATGTTTGGTGCTACCATAAGTTTTATAAAAGCGATAGGCCAGGGGTGTGCAGTACAGATTTTACTGTAGTTAACTGGGGCACTCCATTAAACCAACAAGCACTCTAAAACACAGAAAGCATAGAGTCTTTTGAATTACTGAAATAGTCACTTAGATATTACTACTTTTTTCTTGAAAAACATTCGAATAACTTGCTGACGTACTGTTGTCAGATTTAATCCATAAATAAGAGGATTTAAAATGGGTGGTATGAGTAGAAATTCCAGGGCCATGAAATTACGCACGCCTTGTGGCACATTCTTTGAGCCATAATGACTGTACAGTACATCAAACAAAAATGCAATAGTCACATTGATCAGTGAAAGCAAATGTGGTACACATGTTTGTATAAATTTTTGCCTGCCCTCTATTGACTTAAAGCAGTTTTGTATCAACTGAAAATAGGAGAAGTATATCAATACACCATGTCCGATGTATACAAAAATAACAGTGTACCCAAACACATTGTTTACTGTTGTAGAAAAACAAGAAAGTTTTGCAACTGCCCAAATCTCACAATATAACTTTTCAATAGTATAGCCACATAAAGTGAGTCTAGCTGTTAATACAATTAGAACAGTGATGAAACACATAGGGGCCAGCCAACAGAAAAGGATCCATTCAAAAACTTTCTGATTTGTCATTACTGAATGATACTCCAGTGGTCTACATATTGCCACATACCTGTCATAAGCCATTACTGTTAATGTTGAAATTTCACACAGGGCAGATGAATAAATGACAAATATCTGAATCATACATCCAGAATAAGAAATCACATGATCTTCAGATAATAAATCATACATGAATTTAGGGTAGAATCCAGCATATAAAACTGCATATAAACACGTACATCGGCTCGTGAAGTTTCTTATATGAGATTATAGTAAAAATTACAGTTATATTACAAAACACCATAAGAGGATAAAACAGTGCCGTGAAAGAAAAAAACACAAGTCTGTTTTCCATTGTTTCATTAAGACCTGAGAGTGTAAATACTAAAACACTGGTCTCATTCTCCAGTGATGGTTGCTCCTGGAATGATATATGCGGAAATGGAATATCAAAATGTGTAACAAAAGCATATATTGTTTGCTTTTGCAAAACAATTGACATCTTACCATGTTCTCTGTTGGCATGTTATAGTGTTTTGTAAAGGTTGGATTTGGTTTGCTATATATGGGCACTGGTCTCATGCTAATTGCCTTTACCACAAACATTGAAAGCAGTTTTAACAAGCTCTCTAAAGGCTTCTTTTCTCTTAAGTAAAAAAAATAAAATACAAAAAAAAGCTGTCCGTCTATATGCCAATCTGTGCCTATAGATATAATTTTACTTGTGTACAGTTTAATTTGTACGCTTAAGTTTATGTTCCTGCCAATATATCAGATCCAGCACTACACAATTATGAAACCTGTAATACACAATTTAACAACATGGTTGCTTTAGTTCATTCAAAAGGAATGTAAACCTGTAGTATGTTTAGCTGGTTTCCTGCACAAATAAGTCATACAATTGGATCTGATGTTTAATTGTGCTGTTGTCACAACAATAGGAAACATTTGTTGTTTAAAAAAAAAGAATGCTGTGTTTTTATCTGCAAACTCAGACTGTGTGTGGGAAACAGGCCTTTTGCAGGATTCCATTGTCCAGTTGGAACAAATTATGTTGCACTGACTGGGTACATATGAATCAACTCCCGCAGAGTTGGACCAACAAGTTATAACACTTGTAACTTGTTATACAGTCCAGAGCCAGACTCAAGTTCATAATCAGATGAGTAAAAAAATAATTACTTTCTAATGACAGAAAGAAAGAAAAAAGGCAAACCTTTATATCTTTCAGAAAAAAAAGTAAGATATTAATACTTCTGTACTGTCATCATTATCTGTTGGGCAGATGCTTTTTGAAATTGAGATTAATTTTGGTGCATCAAAAGGTTGTTTGGTGATCTGAAAATTTGTATGCTAAGAAGATGTGTGAAGCTTAAAGTCTCACAAATTGACCTCTTTGCGGAAAATCAATAATGGAGGAAGTACTTATTTTCACACCATGCTGTTTTATATGACAACGTTTACAAAACTATAGATAATATTAAAATTAAAGAGAAGGTGCACGGTTTATGGAGTTGCCAGAAACAGGAGCAGAAATATAATATTCATATGTAATGCCATGGTTTAACCACTAGATGTCCTTATGGCTGTTTAATAAATACATGTAGGCCATAACTGCTTATTTTTTTAGGTTTTGCTTTTTAATGTACATCTAGACATTATCAAACACTCGATTTTTATAAGTTAGATTTTTTTGTTGTTGCATTTAAGAAGGTTCATTACTGACAAGCAAATAAGGAATTTAACCCAATAAAGAAGTTTAAATTATTATTAAAAAAATAAAATAAATAAAAATAACAGAGTTATGTCGCAACTCTGGTACAGTGATATTACTCTGCAATATGCAGTCGGATATACATATGAAGGATGTTGCATTATTTGTCTTCCAGATAATACCTGAATGAAAAGATGAATGCTGTGTCTTAAAATCCTGTAAAAGCTAAGGATATTCAATGAAAATAGTTTCCAGTGTTTTACAAATAACTGATACATATGCATAAAAAAACATGTTTCTTTCTGCAGGGCAAGTCGCGATGGCTGGCGTTGTTCATTGGTCAGGCATCGACCGATAAAATGTCTTAATTCACAGCCCAGCCCCGCCCCCACGGCTCTGCGCTCTGGTGCAGTAGCCCCTCACTGCAGAACAAAGATCCAGGGGGCGGGGTTGGATCCACATCCAGGGGGTGGAGATTGGTAGGTTTAGGGGTGGAGATGGGTGGGTTTAGGGATCAGGGGGTGGAGACAGGTAGGTTTAGGTCTATGTAAGGTGGGAGGAGTTGGACCTAGATCCAACTCTGCCCCCTGGATCTTGTGTTCTGCAGTGAGGACCATCTCCTCTCATGTCCAAGTACACCCGGCTGCAGCAAGTACACCCGGCTGCAGCCTGCAGATCGAGGCGGGGCTGCACCTGGGGCGGGGCTGCACGTGCAGCCCCGCCCACAATGCTTCTCATTGGTTAGTGGCAAAGTAATGACGTCGACGCCGTGGTAAACAGGAAATGCGGTTGAAACATAGGCCTACAACAAAACTGTGAACCCGTTAATTACTTATACCTGGTAAAAATATATAGTATTACACAATACATTGTAAATTTGTTAATTTTTGGAAAACGTTTCATTATGTACATTTTCAAGCAAGAATCCAATTACTGCTTTTGACTCACATTGCAATCGCAATGTCAACGAATATAGTTTAAGTGTTAAGTTATTTCTAATCATGTGTTTTGGTCATTTACCACTTATAAGTTATTTATGGTCGTTTTTTATGTTAATTTCAGTATATGCTTTACTGTTACATGTATTATTAACGTTTAAATAAAAGGTAATATTCTCAGCAAGTGTCATGTCTTAAGATGGTATTAAAATTAATGGTAACACTTTACAATAAGGTTCATTAAACATTAATATATTAACTAACATGAAATAACCATGAGCAATACAATTGTTATTGTATTTACTAATCTTCGTTTACGTTAGTTATTGAAAATACAGTTGTTTGTTTGTTTATGTTAGTTAAGAGAGCATTAACTAATGATAGCAAGATTAATAATGTATTAGTAAATGTTGAGATTAACATTAACAAAGATTAATAAATGCTGTATAAGTGCAGTTCATGTTAACTAATGAACCATATTGTTACCAAATTAATAATTTTTGGATTTACTTAATGAAAAACTTATGGTAAAAATAACAGCATTGCTTGTATATGAATAACATGCCAAGACAATTATTTCCTTGTTATTTATTTAGGTATGAAACAGTTTAATTCTGATAAAGAAAGGTGAAATTTGTACATCTGTATATAACACATCTTTTTGTACACATAAATCTCTGGTTAAACATTAACATCCTTTACACACTTTCTTCAGAATCAGAATCAGAAAGAGCTTTTATTGCCGAGTATGCTTGTGCATATAAGGAATTTGTTTTAGTGTCATAAGCTTCCAGTTCACAGAGACAACAACGACACACAGACAATAAAAATAAGATGAGAATAAAAAAAAAAAAACACAAATATAAATAAACAAAATAATAATAATAATAATAATAATAATTGAAACAAATGATTGTATATACCGCTGTGCAATAGATGATAGTATGGGATAGAATAAAAGGATATACATGGAGGTGGTAGCAAATAAATATAAGGTCATTGCACATTGTTATTGCATAATGGGGAGGGGGCATTTAACTGTTCATAAGTTGGGTTGCCTGGGGGAAGAAACTGTTATAATAAATACATGTACTAATAAATACAACAGCAGCTGAGAGTATTAACATTCTGAACACTGTAAGCACATCTACAAAAGTAAGTATTTCAAACAAGGAGCTGCTTAAAAGGATAGTTCACCCAAAAATGAAAATTGTGGTCACTAACCAATGAGAAGCATTGTGGGCGGGGTGACACGTGCAGCCCCGCCCCAGGTGCAGCCCCGCCTCGATCTGCAGGCTGCAGCCGGGTGCTTCTCGGCTGCAGCCTGCAGATCGAGGCGGGGCTGAACCTGGGGGCGGGGCTGCATGTGTCGCCCCGCCCACAATGCTTCTCATTGGTTAGTGGCAAAGTAATGACGTCGACGCCACAATGACGTCGACGCCGCGGTAAACAGGAAATGCGGTTGAAACAATACATGGTATTAATACTTAATTATCTAAAACAAAACTGTGAACCCGTTAATTACTTATACCTGGTAAAAATATATAGTATACAATACATTGTAAGTTTCATTATGTACATTTCCAAGCAAGAATCCAATTTCTGCTTTTTGTCACATTGCAAACGCAATGTCAAAGAATATAGTTTATTTACAACTTAAGTTTTAAGTTATTTCTATTCATGTGTTTTGGTCATTTACCACTTATAAGTTATTTATGGTCGTTTTTTATTTTAATTTCAGTATATGCTTTACTGTTACATGTATTATTAACATTTAAATAAAAGTTAAATATTCTCAGCAAGTGTCATGTCTTAAGATGTTATTAAAATGAATGGTAACACTTTACAATAAGGTTCATTAAACATTAATGTATTAACTAACATGAGCTAACCATGAGCAACACAATTGTTATTGTATTTACTAATCTTAGTTTACATTAGTTATTGAAAATACAGTTGTTTGTTCATGTTAGTTCACAGATCATTAACTAATGTTAGCAAGATTAATAATGTATTAGTAAATGTTGAGATTTACATTATAACAAAGATTAATAAATGCTGTATAAGTGCAGTTCATTATTAGTTCATGTTAACTAATGAACCATATTGTTACCAAATTAATAATTTTTGGATTCACTTGATAATGAAAAGCTTATGATAACAATACCAGCATTGTTTGTATATGAATAACATGCCAAGACAATTATTTCCTTGTTATTTATTTATGAAACAGTTTAATTCTGATAAAGAAAGGTGAAATTTGTACAGCTGTATATAACATATCTTTTTGTAACATATCAAGTGTTCCTGTGGCTCAGTGGTAGAGCATTGCGTTAGCAGCGCAAAAGGTTGTGGGTTCGATTCCCAGGGAACACACATAGTGATAAAACATGTATAGCCTGAATGCACTGTAAGTCGCTTTGGATAAAAGCGTCTGCTAAATGTAAATGTACATATAAATCTCTGGTTAAACATTAACATCCTTTACACACTTTCTTCAGAATCAGAAAGAGCTTTTATTGCCAAGTATGCTTGTGCATATAAGGAATTTGTTTTAGTGTCATAAGCTTCCAGTTCACAGAGACAACAACGACACACAGACAATAAAATAAGATGAGAATAAAAAAATACACATATATAAATAAACAAAAAAAATAATAACAATTGAAACATAAGTGATTGTATATACAGCTGTGCAATAGATGATAGAATGGGATAGAATAAAAGGATATACAGGGATGTACAAGGATGGAGGTGGTAGCAAATAAATATAAGGTCATTGCACATTGTTATTGCATAATGGGTGGGGGGGCATTTAACTGTTCATAAGTTGGATTGCCTGGAGGAAGAAATTGTTTCCCCCCCAATACAATGGAGGTCAATGGGGACCACCAACTGTTTGGTTACCAGTCATTGTCTTCATCTTTTGTGTGAACTCCAAACACAAGACTGAGGCAGCATCTGCTGGACCGAGGAGGACTGAGGCAGCGTCTGCTGGACCGAGGAGGACTGAGGCTGTGGCTGCTGGACTGAGGAGGAAGACTGAGGCAGCATCTGCTGGACCGAGGAGGAAGACTGAGGCGGCGTCTGCTGGACCGAGGAAGACTGAGGCAGCGTCTGCTGGACCGAGGAGGAATGCTTCAGCAAATTTGGACCACATTTTAAAATGGTGAAATCTGAAAGGGCAAAAAAAGAAAATAAGTTTGTTGAAAATTGCCTAAATTTAACCTTCACTTGTTTGCATTTTGCTCTGGACGGTGGACAGTCGCAAGACAGAATTTTCATCAGCACCATCCATGTGCAAGCACATTTTTTTGTGATTTGAGCAACAAAGATCCATGGTCAAATGTGCGGAATGCAGAAATTTATGTTTACCTGAGCCTTAAAATTAAACATTCTACTACAAATTCACAAGCAATTAAATCAGAAGCATGCACAGTGCATTGCTGGCTGGTTCGGCACCATATTAAACTTTAACTAAAGTGACATAAGCAAAAGACAGTTAAACTCACCATGATGTTGCACTGCCCACTGAAAGTGATTTTTGATGTGATAATACATCAGTTGTGGCATACTGGTGTAATTGCAGAATGGGCACTCACTAGTGCAGTTGTTTAAATACTGCTCACATTCCCTCTTGCTTAACACAGTTTTGTGCATTTTTGCAAGGGGAAATGGCTCTTAAAAGAGCCTTTGTGTTATAAAGTGAAGAACAACAAAAAAAGAGGAGAGAGATGGAGGGGTGGGGATAACAATGACAAGGATCTGCAAAAAGAAGGAAATACAGAGAATCAGTATTAGCATAAATTATTTTATTTTTTTTACTCATGCGGGGGTGTCCAAAGTCGGTCCTGGAGGGCCACTGTCCTGCAGAATTTAGCTCTAACTTGCCTCAACACACCTGCCTAGAAGTTTCTAGTATGCCTAATACGATCCTGATTGGCTGGTTCAGGTGTGTTTAATTGGGGATGGAGCTGAACTCTGCAGGACAGTGGCCCTCCAGGAGCAGGATTGGGCACCTGCTTTAGTGTATAGCAGCATAACAGTATGCAATATAAAAAATGAGCTCTACTTTCAAGGACTGTTAAACTTAATCATACTTTTTGTTGAATTATTATTATTAAATGTAGTTTACTGTTTATTTTAATATATGTATAATTAATAATAATAATATCTAAATATTTAACATTTAAAACTGCTGGTTCAGTTTTGCCACTGTATTTATTTTTAAGGGTCTTATTTTGGGAACACTATATCCTAATCATAATCCCACCAAAATCATACACACTAACGTTTCTAAGGCTGCCTTCAAGTGCTCTCGGAATTATTGTAAATACGAGTTTCCTTGGTAAACATTGCACATGAACGCCCTCCCATTTCGAAACTTTAATGCCATGAGCTCGTAATCACAACTTCAATAGTGAGAATTATTAAATTTCCGAGAGAACGTGAAGGCGGCGTTAGGCCTACGATGCTTTTGGGAAACGCAGCCCTGGTTGTTTTAAGAGCAGACCTTCACACCTTGCGTGACATGGTTGAGTGAGTAAAGTTATGCAATTTTATTTTGAAATTTTATTTAAATTTTGCAATTTTATTTCCTTTTAACAACACACTAAACGTCACTTTAGAATTAAAAATTGTAATTAAACAAATTAGACAAGAGACGTAGCTCGCCTGTACTCACCATGCAGCTAAGAACAGCGTAATTTTTTTATTTTTTTATTTAAATATTTGCTCAGAAATACAAATGTAACAGAACATATGCCAAGGAAAAGAGCCAGGGGTTCAAGGATGGCCAAACAATACATAGCAATTACAAATCAAAAGAGAAAGAGTGAAGAAGAAAAAAAAACAAATATATGAAAAATAAATAAAGGAGATAAATAAATGAGAAAAAAATAAGACAAATAAAATAAATAAACAGATCACATAGCAACTAACATACTCTTCCCTCAAAACATAAATGATCAAATGCAAATTCTACAAAAACACCAAAAAGTGAGCATACATAAAGTTTTAATTGCCTTTTTGTTATAGGAGGTAGATAAAGATTTAATATACATTTTAATATCTTCTTGAAAGTAAGAAAAGTTTGGGGTAACTTTCATAACCTTGCATTTGTGTATAAAATATTTTGCAAGCAAAATAATTAAATTGCAGAGAAAGTAAATATTTCCATATTGCTTCTCAAAAGTGAAAATTCCAAACAAAACATCCTTAAAGAAAAGCTCAAAGTCATTGTGTATGAAATTTACAATGAACTGGTAAATGTCTTGCCAAAATTTTCTTGTATGAACACAATGCCAAAAAAGATGCAGGAAAGTCTCTGGTTGCGAGTCACAAAAAGAACAGTTCACATTTATGCTTATATTGAATTTTGACACAATAAAGGTTAACAACGACAGAAAAGAACAGTGTAAATGAAAGCCGGTAGAATCGACGTAATGACTTGACGCCACTAACCAATGAGAACAGTTGTAGGCGGGACGAGACGTGCAGCCCCGCCCCAGATACAGCCCCGCCTCGATCTACGTCATTACTTTGCCACTAACGAATGAGAAGCATTGTGGGCGGTGCTTCTCCTCATGTCGAGTAGCTCCAGAGTGCACCCTGGACGATGGGGCGGGGCGACACATTTGGGTGTGTTGACACGAGTCGCTCCGCCCACCCCCAATTTCATTGGTTTATGATACAGCAGAGCTTATTGGTGTAGACGTTTGCGCATGAGCATTCTTTTATATACGTTTTTATGAATGATCTACGCTGTTTGGCTGTACTACAGAAATATTAAGTGCTAACAACAGCGATTTTAGTTAGAATCAATTAGCAAATGTGTTTTTTTTTAACTTATGATGAATTAGTTAGATTAAGTTCCTATCAAATGCTTGGTGGCGGCATCTCCGAGTACTTCGGGCAGAACAGAGCTGTGTAATATGAGCGGCTCAAGAATTAAGCCTGGGGAACAAATTCTTAATTCGTGCCCATGATATAGTCCTACCTATGCTATAAATAGCCTCACCTATGAGAAATATTAATTATGTTTCTGTGTGATGAACTTAAATAGTGGTCCTCAGCAGGTGGTTTGCACGTTGAATGAAGTCAGATATTATTGCACTTTTCACAGAAGCAGATATACTTAAACATTGAGCAGTTTTAGCTGGGCGATGTTGATAAAAATGATCCACTGTTTGAGATTTAGCTGTTTTGTATAATGTATATATATATGTATCCATATTCTTTATTATAGGATCAGTGGATAAGCAAAAACTTACGATGATAATGCACTGTAGTTCAGTAAGACAGGACAAACCCGCAAATGGTTTTATTTTAAAGAACAACTGCGGTGACAAATAAGACAATAATACCAAATAGTCTATCAGCGTGAACTGAGGTTTTATGTGTGGATAATGGGAATAAAAACCTTGCTGAAACAATTTTTATTATTCTTATTATTTTTTTTTTGCATATAGGCCTATTTTAAATGTTTTTTGTTTACTAAAACAGCTGTTAATAAATCTGACCTACAGCAAATATTATTATTATGTGCTTTAGTGCGTATTTAAGCAATACATGTTAATTTTCTCTGCAACATTTTTATTTATACTGTTATAGGCTATATAGACTATAAATGCACAATATATGCACAAATTCAATTACTGGTTTTGTGGCTCAGTCATTTAAAAAGAACCAGAAATCACTGTACTATATTGATTTCAGATTTTTAGGAGACCTAGTTATTATAGTCTTTAATAAAAAATATATATTAATCACAGAGAAGGGATCTTTTACTCATTAAAAGTGCTCATGTACCTATTCCACAGATTTACAGCTCTGAGTGATTTAATATTCGATAGTTATGCAGGTCTATATGGCTACAATGATCGAGTGTTAATAACTGAATCTAAATTCATCTCGTTCACAGATTAGAACACGCACATAATGAGGGTGTGGATACAGAAATTGGATTTTTAATATCTGATGTCATGGGCACTCATTTACTATAGGAACCTTTAAAATTGTAAGAGAATCAATATAGGCTCAAATATTTTATTAAGATATAAACAAGGAAACACTGCTTGCCATGAAAACATTTTATTAACCTACAAGTTTGTGAAGCATTGAGCAACGTAACATCTCTTTAAACAACAACAAAAACGGTTGTGCTTTAAAACGTAAAATCAGCCGCTTATGTTTGTGTTTGTCCATCTCTAAAATGCATCTAAATTATCATAATTTGCGTATAAAATCCCAATTTAGTGCTGATCCGCGGCCTGCCGATCCTCAAGGAAATATGAATGAACCTGAAGAACCCAGAGGTGAAGTCATCAAGAGTTTATTCGTAAACGATGACTTCATCTGACTAAAATTACCATGGTTACTAAACAGATAATAATTAAGATAGGCCTATGATTCTAGAGTTAGCACATAATATTTCTGTAATATGGCCAAATCAATTACAAAATCGTACACAAAGGAATGCATGCTCGGGTCTACACCAATAAGATTTGCCGTGTTATAAACCAATAGAATTGGGGGTGGGCGGAGCGACACGTGTCGCCCCGCCCAAATGTGTCACCCCGCCCCATCGTCCAGGGTACACTCTGGAGTACTTGCTCATGTCTGCATTTACAAGCGCACAAGTGAGTTTTGCAACAGGAATACCGTAAAAGGAGTGGCAAAAGTCAAAGCGCTAAGATTTCAAGTTGTACTGCCAGATCTGAGAGGTTGTAAGTGCTGACTTGAGGTTTTACAGCGAAACTGAAGTAAAGTGCAAAAGTAAATATGTCGTACACATTTGTGTGTGTCATTTTGTTTATGTGAATGTCATTCTACACATTTGTAACTATTAATCTGCAACTTCGACTTCAAAACACGGGTGTTTTGATTATTGTCTGTGTGTGCAAATCGAAAGATTCAGCTGTGAGCAGGGGCGCCTTAAAGTCGGCATGAAATCAAAATTGACTATTCTTATTTTTTGATGGAATCGGTGGAACATACCAACTACACAAACTGTGTGGGGGAACCTAAACTGAACCACTCACTATATAGTCTACTACAACCAGGGCGTCACTGAAAATGAGTGTGTGAGTTTGTTTACAGAATGCTATTGTCGCTGCTGCAAACTCCCATATAAATAATTATTCGAAAAATATAATTTCCTTGCAGCCAGTGGGCCCCCTTTCCAGTGTAGGCCCCTGGGCTTCAGCCCCTTGAAGCCCGTGCATTAATGTGCCCCTGGCTGTGAGTGTAAATTTCAGCTTACAAATACGAATGTTAATATGACAAGTTCTCACATTCAGATCAACAAGCTCTCGAGTTTTGCTACTGATTTACCTTCATAACTGGCTGATCTAGCCTGAGAAATAAGCTTTTTATAACGCTATTTGAGCAAAAGAAACAACATTTATGACACAGTTGTCAGATTTCATTGGTGATTTCAAATATGAAGTTTAATCGTAAGCTTAGTGAACAGTTTTGGAGAATTTGATGTTTCCCCATACAAAGTGATAGGAGCTGCACTTGCATGCCCGAGAGGCATTTCAAAGATGGCCGCCGAGTGACATGACTTGCCTTAAATGGACTTTGAATATATATATATATATATATATATATATATATATACAGTCATGGCCAAAAATATCGGCACCCTTGGTAAATATGATCAAAGAAGACTGTGAAAATTAATCTGAATTGTTAATCCTTTTGATCTTTTATTTAAAACAATCACAAAAATCTAACCTTTCATTGGATAATAAGAATTTAAAATGGGGGAAATATCATTATGAAATAAATGCTTTTCTCTAATACACATTGGCCACAATTAACGGCACCCTTTTATTCAATACTTTTTGAAACCCCCATTTGCCAGTTTAACAGCTCTAAATGTTCTCCTATAATGCCTGATGAGGTTAGAGAACACCTGACAAGAGATCAGAGACCATTCCTTCATCCAGAATCACTCCAGATCCTTCAGATTCCCAGCTCCATGTTGGTGCTTCTTCTCTTCAGTTCACCTCACTCATTTTCTACAGGGTTCAGGTCAGAGGACTGGAATGGCCATAGCAGAAGCTTGGTTTTGTGCTCGGTTGGAAGATCCAAACATGGCCCATTATAAGATTTCTAACAGAGTCAGTCACTTATTGATTTTTTATCTGTTGGTATTTGATAGAATCCATGATGCCATGTGTCTAAACAAGATGTCCAGGACCTCCAGCAGAAATATAGGCCCACAACATCAAAAATATAGCAGTATATTTCATTGTACACATGGGGTACTTTTTATCCCTGTGTTCACCAAACCCATCTTGAGTGTTTGCTGCTAAAAAGCTATTTTTTTAGTTTCATCTGACCATAGATGCCAGTCCCATTTGAAGTTCCAGTCGTGTCTGATAACTGAATATGCTGGAGATTGTTTTTGGATGAGCTAGGAGAATTTTTCTTGAAACCCTCCCAAACAACATGTGGTGATGTAGGTGCTGTTTGACAATTTTTTTAAGGTTTTCTGACCCCGAGACTCAACTATTTTCTGCAATTCTCCAGCTGTGATCCTTGGAGAGTCTTTAGCCACTCAAACTCTCCTTCTCACCATGCATTAGGACGATATAGACACACGTCCTCTTCCAGGCAGTTTCGTAACATTTTATGTTGATTGGAAATTCTTAATTATTGCCCTGATGGTGGAAATGGGAATTTTCACTGCTCTAGCTCTTTTCTTAAAGCCACTTCACTAATTTGTGAAGCTCAATTATCTTTTGCTGCACATCAGAAATATATTCTTTGGTTTTTCTCATTGTGATGGATAAATAAAAGGTCAAAAGGATTAACAATGCACATTAATTTTCACAGCCTTCTTTGATCATATTTAACAAGGGTGCCGATATTTTTGGCCATGACTGTATATATATATATATATATATATATATATATATATATATATATATGTTGTTGTTTTTTCAGAATCTTGGATAAAAATGTCCATAGATATAAAATACATATATATCAACTATACATATAGATACCAGCCGCAAGGACTTTGTCACAAAAACTTACATTTCTGCTTGTCCATCAGTGTCACCACAGTGGCATGATTTTACTTATTGAGCAGTTTGTGACCCTCATATGAAAATGTGCAACAAATACTTGTAGAAATGTCCACACAAACCATCACCAGGAAGGAGGATGACTAGCAGTACAGCAGTACTCAGCGGTGCAGGCCCCATACTTCAGTTTCCAGCAGCAAACATATCTGCCACATCCCAATGGCAGGCATTAGCACCAGGCCCACAATTCAGGCACAAGCTTTTGGTTCCTTTTTTTTTTTTTTTTTTTTTACCAATACCCCATCCAGGCCAAGGCCGCAGCCCCAGCGCCGAACCCCCCAAGAAACCCATCCCCAGGGAACCCCCAGATGCCCCAGGCCCATATTGCCACCCCACGCCAACAACAAAAACCACAGCCGGACAGAATCGGGACCCCCACCCACACTAGGTGATGGAGCTGATCAAAGGAGCCCAGAGAGATTGATCTAATGTGTCAGCAGAAGCTGTTTCAAGGCTAATATAATCCCACAAATAATCTCTATATTGGTTGATATTAAGATTATTTTTATTTTTCCAGTTCATGAGGACAGTCTTCTTAGCAATGCATAGGGCAGTGAAAGCCATGTGGATTGTGTTATCTTCTGTAGTGACACCATCTAGGTCGCCCAACAAGCAGACTAAAGGAGAGGCTGGAATAGAGCATTTAAGACACTTTGATAAGTCTTCACAAATCCTGTACCAGTACCTCTGAACAGGTGGACAGAACCATAGAGCGTGGATGTAATTGTCAGGTGTATTGCCTTTACAGTGTGAGCAGTTGTTAGAAGCTGTAAAACCCATCCTGAACATCCGATGACCTGTGTAGTGCACTCTATGCAGAATTTTGTATTGTATTAATTGTAATCCAGGATTTCTAATCAGTTCAAAGGTTTTTAAACATATCTGAGACCAGAAATTATGGTCCCAGCTTACTGATAGATCTGCTTCCCATTTTGCAATAGGAAGTGATACTGATTCATCTATATTGGAAAGTGCCCTGTATATTTTAGACATTAATTTGGGGGTTTTGAGATTAAGAAAATCTGACACACTTGGTGGTATTTGTAAATTGATATGATTAGACTTAAATTTCCTTTTTACAATAGATTTAATTTGTTGATATTCTAAAAATCTGTTCTTATTAATCCCATATTGTTTAATTAATTTGTCAAAGGGAATAAAGTCTGTCCCTTCGAATATATGTTCCAGGTATTTAATACCTTTACAACTCCAATCTGTGAAGTTTATCATATTGTTGTTTAGCAATATGTCAGGATTGTTCCAGATAGGGGTACGTTTGCATGGGATTAGTGAAGACTCCGTCATTTTTATAAACTCCCACCATGCTGTCAGAGAAGAGCTGATACTGATGCTTTTAAAGCATACGTGTCGTATACTGATCGAGCTAATGAATGGCAGATCCGAAATCTCTATATTATTGCATAATGCCTGTTCTACATCTAGCCAAGGCTCATCTAAGAGGGTGTGTTTTAACCACCCTGAAATGTGTTGAAGCCTATTGGCTAAGAAATAGTGGTAAAAGTTAGGTAGATCTAGTCCTCCTTTATCCTTGGTCTTTTGCAGCGTTTTTAAGCTAATACGCGGGGGTTTACCTTTCCAAAGGAATTTAGAGATAGAGGAGTCCAAAGATCTAAACCAGTCAGGTGGTGGTTTGCTCGGGATCATTGCAAATAAATAATTAATTCTTGGCAAAACCATCATTTTTATTGAGGCGACTCTTCCCATGAGTGATATGGGTAGAGACCTCCATCTGGTTAGATCATCTTCTACCTTCTTTAAAAGTGGGATGTGGTTTAATTTAATCAAATCTGCCAGCTTAGGAGAAACATTAATACCTAAATATTTAATATTTCCAGATTGCAGTGGAGTGGAAGAATTCTGGAAGGAGCAATTAATTGGAAGAACTGTTGATTTTAACCAGTTTATTGAATAATCTGAGACTCTTGAGAAAGAGTTTATTAATGTAATTACCTCAGAGAGAGTGGTTTGTGAATGTTGAAGAAAAAGTAACACATCATCTGCGTAAAGACTAACTTTATGTTCTACATTCTTGCATTTAATGCCTTTAATCACTGTTGCCTGTCTAATTGCTGCTGCTAGTGGTTCAATAAAAATTGCAAACAGTGAGGGGGAGAGGGGGCATCCCTGCCTGGTGCCCCTCTTAAGACAGAAGCTAGAGGACGTTTGGGCATTTGTCCTGACACATGCTGTTGGAGAGTTATATAATATTTTTAACCAGTTTATGAAAGAGTTTCCAAAACCAAATTTGTGTAAAGTTGCAAATAGAAAATTCCAGTTAACCCTATCAAAAGCTTTTTCTGCATCTAGAGACAATATTGTAATTTGAAGGTTTCTATTGCATGAATAGTCTATCAAGTTAAGTAACCTACGTGTATTTGTTGAGGAGTGCCTCCCTTTTATGAAACCAGTTTGGTCGTAATGAATTATGAGAGGGGTTATCTTCTCTATTCTTTTTGAGATAGCTTTGCAGATTATTTTAGTGTCCACATTAATAAGGGATATTGGACGATAGCTAGTAGGCAATACAGGGTCTTTGCCTGGTTTTAGTAAGAGACTAATGTTGGCAGAATTCATATTTGGTGGACGTCTGCCATTTTCTTTGGTTTCCTGCAACATTCTGTAGAATGTTGGTGCCAGAATTGCCCAGAATTCTTTATAGAATTCTGCTGGAAAGCCATCTGGACCTGGAGCCTTTTTATTGGGCATACTGTTCAAAGCTTCCTGAAGTTCATCTGATGTCAGTGGAGAATCCAATGCCATCGCTTGATTGTCTGTTAATTTCGGAAGAGTTATATTGTCAAGAAATTGGTCAATTTCGTCTTTAGATGGGTTTATCTGTGGTGAATATAAAGATTCGTAAAAATCTCTGAAAATGTTGTTTATTCTTTCAGGGTCATATACTGTATCCCCAGTTAAATCTTTAACAGCACATATAGTTGTTTTTTCTTTATTTATTTTTAACTGGTTTGCTAGGAATTGACCTGATTTGTTACCATATTCAAATTCTTGCCAGCGAAGTCTTTGTGCTAAGAATTTAGTTTTTTTATTAATAATTTCATTTAATTCTAGTTTTGCTTTACATATTTTTTTCTGCATTTCCTGTTCCTGGGAGGATACGTAGGATTCTTCTAAAGTTTTTATGGTTTCTTCTAATTCCTGAATACATTTATTTTCTCTTTTCTTTTTATGCGATGAAAATGAGATTATTCTACCTCTCATCACAGCTTTGCCTGCTTCCCAGAGAACAGATGCTGATGTTCCAGGCAGGTCATTATAGTCTAAATATAAAGCCCACTCTTCTTTAAAATATTTAATAAAATCCTCGTCTTTAAGCAATGATGTATTGAATCTCCAGTTATTACTTGGTGGAGTGGCCTTCTTATTTACTAGAGTTAAAGAAACAGCAGCATGATCGCTGACAGCTATAGGGTGTATCTCTGTGTCTGAAATGTCACTCAGCAGTGAGCTGCTGACTAGGAAATAATCCAGACGAGAGTAAGAGTGATGGACATGTGAGAAGAAAGTAAATTCCCTACTGTTGGTGTGGAAAGAACGCCATGCATCGCAAAGTCCATAGTCGCTCATGTACTGTTTAACTATATTTGTGGATTCCCAATTGCGCTGAGTTCCAGCTGTACTTAGCCTGTCCATTTCTTTATTTAGTCCAAAGTTGAGGTCTCCCCCAATAACAAGTGCACAATCTAGTTGTTCAGAGAGTGTTGTAAAAAAACCATGAAAGAAAGAGGGGTCGTCAACATTTGGACCATATATACTAACAATACATAACTTTTTGTCAAATATTGATAATTTAATGATTAGAAATCTACCTTCTGGATCTATAACTGTGTTGAGTACTATGAAATTAACATTTTTATGTATTAAAATTGCTACCCCCCTTTGCCTAGAATTATAGCAGGCTGAGAACACATTAGGAAACTCAGTTGTTTTAAGTTGATCTGTAGCTGTGGCAGATCTATGAGTCTCTTGTAATAAAACAACGTCTGCTTGTAGTTTTTTAAGCTGGCTAAATATTTTTAACTTCTTTTCTCTGGAGCCAGCTCCATTCACATTCCATGTGACAAACCTTAATGCACCCATAGATGTGTGTGTGTAGCTAATGCTGCTCGCTGCGTGTGATGCTCAAATGAATAATATATGAGTGGGCGTGTACGCGCTTGTATGCGAGTGTGTCCTTCATGTCTGTGTGCGCTGTAAGGTCTGAGTGGTTGCGTTAATGCTGAGTGTATATGTACATGGTTGTGACATGCAGATGTGTGATATAGGGTGTTGTGTTTATATGTGTAGTAAAGCAGGTGATCGGTGCCGTGAAAGGAGTTGGAAGTAAGAAAGACATACAAAGAAGCAAGCATAGAGGGATGAAAGTAAAAACCTGACAGAAACGAAAACATTGCAAAATCATTTAAACGCTGCGGAGACTGACTGTACGTGTTTGTTATGATATCGTATTAAATTATCGAAATGACATAAATAGTTAGAGGTAAAATGGAAGAACAAGCGAGGAAAGAGAGAGAAAAAAGATAAATATAACGGATTCTTATCTGGAGTGGTGTTAATATAACCACGGAGTGGTACGGAGGTTCCGGTAGAGCTGTCCGTCCACGTAGAGCCGTCCGTCCACGTAGAGCCGATCCACAGCGATGACAGCTCGGGAGCCCTTTTGGATGAGACTGCGTCGGATTGGGAACAGAATTTTGCATCGCTCCAGGATTTCTTTGGGGAACTGGTCGTTTACGCCGAAGTCTGTTCCTTTCAGCTCCCTGCCGCGACTCTTCACCTGCTCTTTCTGCTTGAAGTATCCGAATTTGGCCACAATAGGACGCGGCCTCGGGGCTCCAGGTTTCTTCGCTCCCATCCGATGGACTCTTTCGAAGCAGATGTTTTCCACGGTGTCTTCCGGAAGCTTCAGGTATGTCTTGATAAAGTTTTTAACCGTAGCTTCTGGGTCCTCTTCGGCAGATTCCGGGATGCCTGAAAACACCAGGTTATCTCTCATGCTACGGGCCTGGAGATCGATGACAGTCTCTTTTATTTTTTTATTTTCTTCACTTAGATGGGTCATATTTTCAGTTAGAGATTTGACCGAGTCCCGTAGAGATGCGTTTTCAGCAGCGAGTGTTTCCACCTTCTGCTGGCTGAATTCCAGCGATTCCCTCAGGGATTTAAATTCACGGTGCAGGATCTCGACCAGGGACAACCTCGCGTCGAAGCTGGACAACCGCTTGTCGATTGAATCCAGGATGTCAGTAAAGCTTTTACCCGTCGGCGATGTTGTTTCAGGCGAGTCTGACGGGCGACTTCTTTTGGAAGACGGCGTCTCGCTTTTGGCTGGAGAACATGCATTTTGGTTTTTCTTCATGACTATAACGTCGAAGCACCAGTCGATGTATTCCTGAAGAATTTCTAAATTTTCCTCGCTGTCCTCGTTGTTCATTCAGTTTCTTCGCCAAGTCTCCAGCGTCTGACGTCACTTACAGCATTTCCGGTCCCCAGCTTTTGGTTCCTAAGTATAGCATGGTTTCCTTTTTCTTTTCACAATAGAATGATCATGACAAGTTCTTTATTACTGGATTAATCATTTATTGTTTACTAACCATTGTGAGACAGCGCACACACAAAGAGCACACTACAGTATGACAAATGGAATATTATATATAATGTAAAGTATATTTTTAATAGAACTTTGCTCAAAATTTGATAAAAGAAAAATCATGACTGAAGTTGTTACACATTGTTTCCAATGTCCTTCTACTGGACTTACAAAAACTGGTCAAATAAGACCGTGGATAGACCTACGTTGAACACCTTTGTGACACAAATACTCATGTATGCTTTACTATATTAGTGATGACATCTCATTGACTATCATTGTTCTAATATCAGGTTAATGAGATTTTCTAATGCAGGGATCTCCAACACTGCTCCTGGAGAGCTACCATCCTGCAGATTTCAACTCCAACCCCAATCAAGCACACCTGAACCAGCTAAATAAGGTATTCAGGGTTACTTGACGATTACAGGCAGGTGTGTTGGAGCAGGGTTGGGATTGAAGTTGTATCTTTGTCTCAGGAATATATGATTATATTGTTGTATTCATAGCCACTGTTCGAATACTTGACAATATGGTAGCAAGTAGGATGACTATATGCAAAGCAAAGCACATGAACTGAGCATTATGCTATTGTAGTACTGAAATATTTTTTTCCAGGGATGGCAGTTCTGTTTTTGTTATCAACACACATTTCTATTAAAACTCAAACACAGTTTGAATAGGTTTTTGAATAGCAAATATGAATTAAATCAGAGCTGTTTTTGACATTAACAAACATTGACTAAGTGCACTTGAATGCAAGAAAATTTCACTCAGAATTAAAAACTTTTTTTTCTTTTTCCAAACACCCTTGTGTTCTTTTTCATAGGTCTTCTACTTCATTTCATACCTAAGAACAGCCATTAATCATGGTAAAATCAAAAGGCTTATTGTCCATAAACAATGTCCATGTAATAAATCATCTTAAAAAATGGTCACACTCATTCTGGAATACAAAATCATAGGGTCTTTTGACTTAAAAAAAATCTTCACTCAGACATTCCCACTTGTTTCTTGAAAAACAGTCTAATAACTTGCTGTCGTACTGTTTTCAAATTTAAACCATAAATAAGGGGATTTAAAATTGGTGGCATGAATAAGAATTCCAGGGCCATAAAATTATGCACACCTTGTGGCAAATTCTTTGAGCCATAACAACTGTAAAGTACATCAAATAACAATGCAGTTGTCACATTGATCAGTGAAAGCAAATGTGGTACACAGTTTTGTATGAATTTGTTTCTGCTCTCTATTGACTTCCTGCACTTTTTAATCAAGTGAATGTATGAGCAAAATATAAATACTGCATGTCCAAAGTAAGCAAGAATAAAAATGTACCCAAACACATTATTTAATGTTGTAGAAAAACATGAAAGTTTTGCAACTGCCCAAATCTCACAGTATAACTTTTCAATAGTAGAGTGGCATAAAGTGAGTCTAGCAATTAATATAATTAGAACAGACATGCACAAAAATGGAGTCATCCAGCAGAAAAGGATACATTGAAGAACTCTCTGACTAGTCATTACTGAATGATACTCCTCCAATGGTCTGCATATTGCCACATACCTGTCATATGCCATCACTGTTAATGTTGAAAAGTCACATAAAGCAGATGAATAAATGACAAATATCTGAATCATACATCCAACATAAGAAATCACATGATCATATGATAATAAATCATACATGAATTTAGGGTAGAATCCAGCGGTGCCAAAAAGTCAATTTACACATAAATTACAGATAAACAGATACATTGGCTCGTGAAGTTTCTTATGTGAGATTATAGTGAAAATTAATGTTACATTACAAAAGACCACCAAGGGATAAAACAGTGCAGTGAAAGAAAAAAAACACATATCTGTTTTCCATTGTTTCATTGAGAGTGTAAATACTATAAAAATACATTCTCCAGCTGTGGCTGCATCTGGAATGATATGGAACTATTATGTATATTCTGTTGTTGTTATTAAGTTATTGGAAAGCTAATTAGACATAGAAGGATGTGTTAATTTGAATGGTCATGGTCTTTAATTCTGAAGCCTGTAAATGAAATAATAATAATAATAATAATAATAATAATGCAAATATAAACTCATTTAACATTAGCATTCATTGCTTTTTTTAGTTATAAGACCATTACATGAAATATCTTACCATGTTCCCTGTCGGCATGTTTCCTGCAGTGTTTTGTTAAGGTTTGATTTGGTTTGTTATACTGTATATGGACACTGGTTTCGTGCTAATTGCCTTTACCACAAATGCTGAAAACAGTTTTGACAAGCTCTCTAAAGGCTTTTTTCTCTCCTAAGTCAAAATAACTATCCATATGCTCACAAGTAGATTTAGAGAAATTATCCATCTATTTAAATCATATTCCTGCCAACTGCCAATCCATTAGTTCCAACACTACATACAATATGAAACGTGTAGTATATGATACAATTATAAAATAAATAAATAAAGATAATATTTTCTGTTATGTTGTTGTCACGGTGCACACACGAGGGAGGATCAGGAACACGGAGACGAGGACTTAAACTCAAACAATAGTCTTTAATGTTGACAAGGCAAGGCTGACAGACAGACAGACAGACAGACAGACAGACAGACAGACAGACAGACAGACAGACAGACAGACAGACAGACAGACAGGATACACCGGGGAATCACAAGTAGACCAGACTAAATCAAACTCAAAAGACAGGAACTAAATACACAGGGTAATTAACACATAATCACATAGACACAGCTGGAACCAAATGCACTCATAATGACATGAAACAAGGACAGGAAACAAACCAAATATGGACACAAGAGGCAGGAACAGATGACACACACAACAGAACCCTGACAGTTGTGAGCTCACACTTTCTTCACTAACTGACTTACAATACAGTGCACAAATCAGTTACTAGTATAAAAAAGAGGTCAGCTAGCAGAGGAAATTTAAGACATGCTACAATAGGCTTTAAACTCAAACATAATAAATATTTATACACAACATTATATATATATATATATATATATATATATATATATATATATATATATATATATATATATGTATGTATATGTATATGTATATATTTATTTATTTATTTTTATCTGCTTCTACATAAATTAGTCACATATAGCCATAATGTTTAATTGTGCTATTGTCAACAGTACAAAAAAAACAGTATTTAAACAAATAAAACTAATTATTATATAACAATATTTAAAAAATAAATCACTCAGAAGAATGATATGTTAAATTGACCTTTTTTGCTTTGTTACTCTGCAAGCTCTGACAGTGTTCGCAAAACAGGTGCAGAATTCCTTTGTTTGACCTATTAGAACAAAATGATATTGGACTCTGATTGGCTAAATTCATCTGGCTAATTCTGTGCAGTAGTATTTTGCATTATTTCATGCTGTTTTTAAAATCCTAATTGGCAACATGAGAATCTACTTCAACACAGCTGCCACTTATATCATGATTGTTATCATGGCCCTTGTCTTTCAGAGCAGAGCGAGACTCAAGTTTACAGTCAGAATGAATCAGTGAATCAATCAATTAGTCAATCAATGCTTTATATTTAGTTTAACAAACAATTAAAACTCTATTATAACTTAATCATGCTCATGTCATTCCAAACCTGTAGAAGTTTCTCTCCGTGGTGGGTAAAAATGTGCCATATATTTATCTATTGACCAAAACATATTCAAGTTACAGTTATATAATGAATATGGGCTTAAAGTGCACACTCTGAGCTTTAATTTGAGGGTATTCTCATTCTCATATTCTCACAATTGGAGGAAAGGTTAAGGAATTACATCTCTTTAATATGTTTTTTTTTTTTTTTTTTCAAGGGACCATAAGTAATTGGACTCAAAAGCCATTTCATGGACAGATGTGGGCTATTCCTATAATTTCTACATCAATCAAGCAGGTAAAAGGTCTGGAGTTGATTCTAAGCTTAAAGCTCCCCTTTGGGAGGGAAGTGGGGTCTGCATCATTCATGCAGATTATAGATCCGGGGATGAGGCTTATTGCAGAGTAAGATTAGACCTAATTAGTGGCATGCCTCCAGTATATTCTTTCTTTCTTTGATCCCTAGCTGGCATCTGTATGTGGTTGATCATTTAACCAGTAAGCTGCTGTGAGTTCCATAGGAATTCTGACTTGCTGCAAAATGCTTTTCCAGGCTTTACGGTCCATAGTAACAGACCTTGCTTGATTGAGATTGATACAGTGGTTCCTTATGTCCTATTCTACTTGATTCACCCACTTGCTTCTATTTGCTTCAAGCAATCTTTCTCCTAAGGTTTTTTTTTTTTTTTTTTTTTTTCACAGATGGAGTTAAGGACAGTAAATTTTAGGCAATACTATCGACTTGATTGTACAGAGACTATTGGAGGACAATGACATCACATAATTAAAAATGAACTACCTTTAATTGAAAAATTGTCTGCTTACTATTGTCCTCTTTTTAGAACTGCTTTACATCAGAATTGAATTTTGTTTGCATTATTGACACTATTTTTTTCTGTGTCTCCAAGTGCTTTATAAATACAGTTAGGTCCATATATATTTGGCACAATTGTTATTATTTTATCTATTGAAAAAAACATATTCAAGTTACAGTTATATAATGAATATGGGCTTAAAGTGCACACTCTGAACTTTAATTTGAGGGTATTCTCATTCTCATATTCTCACAATTGGAGGAAAGGTTAAGGAATTACATCTCTTTAATATGTACCCCCCCTCCCCCCCCTTTTTTTTCAAGGGACCATAAGTAATTGGACTCAAAAGCCATTTCATGGACAGATGTGGGCTATTCCTATTATTTCTACATCAATCAAGCAGGTAAAAGGTCTGGAGTTGATTCTAAGTGTGCTATTTGCATTTGGAAGCTTTTGCTGTGAACCCACATCATGCAGTCAAAGGAGCTCTCCATGCAGCTGAAACAGGCCATTGTTAGGCTTCAAAAACAAAACAAATCCATCAGAGAGATAGAAAAATATGGAGTACCAAACGTTTGGTACATTCTGAGGAAAAAAAGAAGGCACTGGTGAGCTCAGCAACATAAAAAAGCATGGACGTCCATGGAGGACAACAGCGGTGGATGATTGGAGGATCCTCTCCATGGTAAAGAAAAACCCTGTCACAACATCCAGCCAAGAAAAGAACACTCTCCAGGAGGTAGGTTTGTCACTGTGAAAGTCTACAATCAAGAGAAGACTTCACAAGAGCAAATACAGAGGGTTCACCACAGGGTGCAAACAAGGCCTGATTAGACTTTGCCAAAAACATAAAAAAAAAAGCCAGACCACTTCTGAAAAAGCATTCTTTGGACAGCTGAAATTAAAATCAACCTCTACCAGAATGACGGGAAGAAAAAAGTATGGAGAAGGCTTGGAACAGCTCATGATCCAAACCATACAACAATTATCTGTTAAACATGGTGGAGCGGAGTGTTGGCATGAGCATGCATGGCTTTCAGTGGCACTGGGTTACTAGTGTTTATTGATGACATGACAGAAGACAGACGTAGCCAGATGAATTCTGTAGTGTATAGGGATATACTGTCTGTCCAGATTCAGCCAAGTGCAGCAAAGTTGATTGGATGGCACTTCATAGTACAAATGGACAATGACCCAAAACATACAGCAAAAGCAACCCAGGAGTTTTTGAAGGTAAAAAAGTGGATTATTCTGCAATGGCCAAGTCAATCTCCTGATCTCAACCCGATTAAGCATGAATTTCACTTGCTGAAGACAAAACTAAAGGCAGAAAGACCGACAAACAAACAACAACTGTAGTCAGCTGCAGTAAAGGCCTGGCAAAGCATTACAAAGGAGGAAACCCAGTCTTTGGTGGTGTCTATGAGTTCCAGACTTAAGGTAGTCATTGCCTGCAAAGGATTCTCAACAAAATATTAAAAATTAACATTTTATTTGTGATTATATTTATTTGTCCAATTACATTTGAGCCCCTGAAAATGGGGGACTGTGTATAAAAATGGTTGTAATTCTGCTGGCATGCAGGGCCAAAATGATGAAAATTGTGTCAGTGTCCAAATATATATGGACCTAACTGTAAATGTAACTTGACTTGACTTGAAGTACGTGTGTAATCAGTCCATTGGCATGGCTAGATGTCATCACATAGTGTGTGACATTTCGACCAGGAAGCTCTATAAATCATGCACAGACCAAACAATCAGCTTCTAATTTTCCAAAGCAAGTTGATCACATGAATGCAGGAAGTATGGTAGGTGACGTAGCATCTTGTTCCATTTTCAGGGAACCATGGTTGTACAGTTGTAACCTGAGATGTTCCCTTTCAAGGGAACTCATGCTGCATCAACGTTGCGACACTATGGGAACAGTGTGAATCATGGTGAACACAATTAAGAATTGAGCACCTGG
Organism: Aspiorhynchus laticeps; assembly: GCA_023376895.1. Classification (NCBI taxonomy): domain Eukaryota; kingdom Metazoa; phylum Chordata; class Actinopteri; order Cypriniformes; family Cyprinidae; genus Aspiorhynchus; species Aspiorhynchus laticeps. The sequence continues at coordinate 131,660 of JALXFT010003854.1, forward strand.
GACCCCGGTGTGGAATCAGAGTTTAGTTCAAAGAACCTCATAAATATGTGCTATGAGGACCACCCTGCCGCATCACACACATATTTCAGGAATACTTCTAACAATAATGCTTTTGAAGCCCCATATTCCTTGTCGAATGAGCTCTGACAGCCATAGATGAAGGCTGTCCAAATGCTTCATAAGCATTGTCTCATTCTCTGCTTGAATGCTGAGGCCCCTCCTCTAGCTGACCCAAAGCACACAAAAAAACTGACCAGTTTTACACCACAAGGAAACTCTGTGGACATACACATCCAATGTCCTGACTGGGTGTAGCAGAACAGAGCAAGAGACAGGCCTTCCAACACAATGGCCAGATCCCAGGCCAGAAACCTCACGTGGCTTGCAGACTTCAGCTTCAAAGCACCACAGAGAAAATGTGATACCAATGGTTTTCTTCCCAATTACTTACCACTCAATGGTGCATTGTAAGCAGAGAACTCTGCAGAGAACCGCTCCTGTAGGAGCTCCAGCATTGTACCAACTGGGAAGTTAACTGGGTCCAGCTGGTGCTTCAGCACTATTTTGTGAAAATAGTCCATAGAAAATAGTCCATAGAAAATATTTAGATTCCTCATGGAGGGAGCTCTAAAGTGAAGTATGGTCTCAACATGGTCTCTTTAGTTGAGAGACCAGAGTCAATTAGTTGAGCCCCCTCAGAAGCCAAACCTATAGTTTCCATAACTTGGCTTGAAAGTCTGAGGGGGCACGTGCCCCCTCACTTTGAATGGGCATGACACCTCTGCTTTCCTAGGAGAGTCTTCACCTCTTGTTCCATTACCAGTAGCAGGTTATGATTATCTTTTTCCCATTATATATATTTTTTTTTGTTTTTATTATCCTTTTAAGTTATTGGATTGAATACTTGTTGGTTCTGTTTTATTTGTGTGTATTTTGTTCTGCGTGTGAAGCACTTTGGTTCGTGTTGTTTTAAGGTGCTATATAAATAAATTTTGACCTTGACCAGAGCCTGCTCGCGTGGCCCACTTCTAAAAACACATATAAACTGCTATAGTCACGTGTGGCAGGTTAGTGGCAGTCCACATCTCTGCCCATTCAGCAATGCTATTGGTTGCTTTGTGTCTTCCCTTATTCCTATTGGTGGATTACTGAAATTTTGAAAATGTATCCGTTATTTCCCACTCTGCATACTCTTTCAACCGCTGTTAAAGAAGAAGAAGAAGAAGAAGAAGAAGAAGAAGAAGAAAAAGCTCCCTATTTACAACAACAGCCTTTGCCCAGACACATATTATTCAGGTAAGTGCAGGGTGTTTTAAATGTTTTCTAGGGGTGTAATTGTACACTTATTCTTACAGAAAATTGTACCGAACATATACAGTGTCAATTTAATCACTGCACATGCAGAACTTAATCCGTTTCAGTTCATATCCGTGAATAAATCCTCACTATACATTATTTCTAGGCTATACATTACATCCTGTAATCGCAAGGTTTGTGTTTTGTTCTTTTCCATAAGAAACAAAGTCTCATCTTTAAAATTATGTCTATTTTATCAGGAAATTCAATTTTGACACTCTTTGATGTGACGTAACAGACCGCTGCATGCAGAAGCGCGGAGAGCGCGTGAACGCGATCATCCCTTCCCTTTAATTCTCTTTTCTGTTACAGCCGGTTATAATGCGAAATAAACACGCTCATGTCACTTAATCTCAGATTGGGCTCTGTTGTTAATTGCAGCCTTTAATATTTTAGTAATGTGCTCTAATAGGGCTCCCTATTGTATAGCATTAGCTGAGATAGATTTTGTTATCCTTAAGAAAAAATGTATTATAATTGAGTTTATTTAAAGGCAGAGACACAATTTGTTCAGTAAACCACCGTTTATTAAAAAAAAAAATATATGTTTTCTCCCAAAAAAATGTTTGAAACTGTGACTTCAAAACTGAGGTACACCCTAATGTTTTCATTAATATTATGTATATTATTATTATTATGTCTAAAAATAGCCTGTTATTAAAGTAGCAAAAAAAAATAATTTAGAAAATTTAAATTTAAAAAGGGCCTCACAGCAGCACTCATGTCTTGGGTGGTAGAAAAGAATGTGTGCAGTGCTGATTTACAGTCATTTATGTGCTTGTCTTCAAATAATATCTAATATATGATACTAATTATGATATACTAATGTTATTTTTTCTCTTCTTTTTCCTGACAGACTGTGGGTGAGAAAGACTGGCAGGACTTACTAAAAGTATCAATTTTTGCACATTTATTCACTCATCTAACATTTACAAAATAGCACACTTCTGTTATGTTATGTTCTGTATTGTAATTCTGTTATTAAAATACTATAAACATTTTTTAAAAATGAGTGTGAATCCATTTTTGTGTTTAAGATTTATTTTAAATAAAAAATAGATAGGTGTGGTGTAAATATGGTTGAATAATGGCTTTTGGTGTATCAGCCACATGTGGGCCACATAAGGGCCGTCAGCCATTTACAGAACTCAGCCATATAAGAATACATATAAGGTCCATATATCAGCCACGTCTGTTTTTATTATTTGTCTCACTCTGGGTTGGGTTATGGCACTGTTTTGGTTCAGTTCTGGCTAAAACGATATGGACCAGTTTTGGGCAGGCAAACACGAACTAATCTGGGCCACACTTTAGCTGTTGATTTGGGCCAGATCCACACCAAAGGAAATTTGCTGACTGGGTGTTAAAGTTAATGGGATAATTATGTGATTAATTAAGTGCTGATTGAGCACAAGTGATGAACACCTGCTGTTAACAAGCAGAATCACTGAACAAAAGAGAAACACAAGAACTACAACTGACTTCAACCACAGCCTTAGATGAAATCAACTGAAATAACATACATTAAGGCTGCATCCGAAACCGCCTACTTCTCTACTATATAGTAGGGGAAAAGCAGTAGGCAAGCGAATAAGCATGTCCGAATCCTTAGTATTCATAAAAGAGTAGTCGAGAATTACCTGGGTGACGTATTAATTCTCGCGACATTCGGATGTGCGTCTACTTAAAGTGCGTCCGAATATGCCTACTTACCTACTATATAGTAGGGGAAAAGCAGTAGCCGAGCGAATAAGTATGTCCGAAACCTCAGTATTCTTAAAAGAGATGTCGAGAAGTTCCCGGATGTCCTACTGCTTCTGCCCAGATTCTGAAGTGTTCATCCGATGGACACTTTTTTATCCCAGGAGGCAACGGGAGATCAATAAAACATCATCAAACGTGATGGAGAACAGCAATGAGGCTGTTTACAAATGTGAGTATTATAAATCAAAAACACGGTTATATGTGTTAAAATCGCTTTTGTTGAGCTACTGTAGAGTAAACTGTTCAATTGTATATATCAGTATATTTATGATTTTGCTGTAAAAATATGTTTTATTATGTAGCCTATAGTGAACAGGGGAGCTCCAGACCTCCAGTAACCACACGCACGTCTCCAAAGTGCATTTAAACCATACATCTTAAAGACGATTACTAAATGTTTATTTAATATGAGACAGGAAAATATTCTAAAAGAATTACAGATGAGCACATCACAACATGAACAGACATCTGAGTGAGTGATGTAACGTTATGTAGAATTCACTGTTCAACACTGCTTTAGATTAATGTAAGTAATGTGAATAAATCTACATGGAGTAGCTAACCATAAGTTAATTTGTCCATTAGTATTGTTGATAAACTGAGGAGCATTTGTGTTGGATACAAAGCCAGTGAACACATCAGCAGCTACCTCAACATGTAAATGCAGTATTGAGCAGATAAATCACAGAGGTGACTGAATCTTGTCTGGATGTTACAGGGACAGATGAGACACACGTGTGTTTATCCGGTGAAGAGTGACTGATGAAAGAATGCTGCCATCAAAGGCTCTCAGTGAGTATACTACTGACATCAATAAAACATCTTTTAAATCTTAAGTTGTAGTTTATTTTAATTATTGTAATTTCAAACGTAGCTATTACAGCACTTTTCTGATTCTTGATTGCTGTACATTTGATGCAGAGCTTTTGTGGTGGAGCAGGTGACAGCGGCATTTGTGGGAAAAAAAGGAAAACAAAAATATAAAGTAAGAAATAATTTTGTTACTTCTAATACAGAAATCAAATGACATTGTGCTGTTAAAATGACTGCTTTTCTATTGTGTTTGTGCGTCTTTGCAGGATCTGAAATGTCTGCAGGCTGCTGTGAGCAGTGAGGATGGAGAAGTCCACAGCAGCATCCTGGAAATAATCCAGTGCCATAGATGAGATGCTCCATCACTCCACCTGCCCTTACTGCCTCAACTGGGCTGGATGTTACTGTGGTCTCTTTATCCTCAGTGAGCCCAGAGCCAGCGAGAGCATCTAGAGAAAGACCAAAAGAAACTGAGGATGTGATTTTGGTCAAGTTTGTCCTGCTGGTTTCTGTTCATACAACATCAGTCGTTTTATCTCGAATGGACTATTGTAATTCTTTATATGCTGGAATTTCCCAGTCCTCTTTTACAAGGCTTCAAATGGTTCAAAACGCTGCCGCCAGATTTTTAACGGGAGTCCGCAAACATCAACATATTACTCCTATTTTAATGGCTCTAAATTGGCTGCCGGTACGTCATAGAGTTGATTTCAAAATATTGATGTTTGTTTTTAAATCTCTAAATGGTCTTGCACCCTCGTACCTGTCTGAACTTTTAAATCTGAATACATCAGGCAGGTGTCTACGGTCCACAAACAGTTACTCTCTATCTCAGCCCCGAACATGACTGAAGTCATGTTCCTGTGGCTCAGTGGTAGAGCGTTGCGTTAGCAGTGCAAAAGGTTGTGGGTTTGATTCCCAGGGAACACACATAGTGATAAAACATGTATAGCCTGAATGCACTGTAAGTCGCTTTGGATAAAAGCGTCTGCATAAATGTAAATGTAAGTCAAGAGGGGGTTGTGCGTTTGCCGTTGTTGGACCTAGGCTCTGGAATAGTCTTCCTTTTTATCTGAGATCCCTGTCCTCTGTACATGAGTTTAAATCAAAGTTAAAATCTTATCTTCTGGCCAGAGCATTTAGCAGTTCTTAATGATGTTTTATGTTTACTATGTTTTACTGCTTTCTTTCTTTTTTATCTTGTATTTTAGTTTTATACTCTGTAAAGCACAGTGGTCAACTCCTGTTGTGTTTGTTTGTGCTATAAAAATAAATGAAATGAAATGAAATGAAATCAATCAATGAAGCCTGAGTTTCAGAAGCTTCAAAAGCATCATCATATAATGTCATGAAGCTTCTGAAAGTCAGGCTCTATTGACTGATATAGTATGAACAGAAACCAGCAGGACAAACTTGAAAATCACCTTTTGTGTTTGCACACACACACACACACACACACACAAGGACTGAACAGCATGGATGCGAGTAAGTAATGACTGAATTTATGTTTTTGGTGAACTAACCCTTGAAAGCTCCAAATAGAAATTGTATGAAATATATGTAAACATTTATATTTTAGTAGTACCTTGAAGAAATAATATTTAAGAAACAAGCAGCTTTTAATTGAGCTGCAAAAAAACATTTACATTTTAATTAAATTTTTCTTTAAATTTACAATTATGCATTTGGCAGACACTTTTATCCGAAGTGACTTACAGTGCTCTTATTACAGGGACCCCAATCCCCTTGGAGCAACCTGGAATAAAGAGCCCTGCTGAAGGACACACTGATGGTGACGACTGCAGAGATCGATCCAGCAACCTTCTGCTTACCAGTTCACTGCACCACAAAAGTAATGAAGCTATATCAAAAATTAGCTTGTAATTTTAAACATATTAAATGAAATTTGGCAAGAAATGGAATGCTAACAACATTAGATGTTTTTTTTTACTCTGTGTAATTGTTTTACAGGTAGTTGTCCTCATGGAGAGCAGGCAACCAGATGTTTGGAGCAGACACAGCAGGAGCCAGATTGTCCCACACATGTTCTCCTGCTCTTGATTCAAGATTGTGTGGTTCAGGGGCATCATCATGGTCTTCCTCATCCTCTCTGTGTACTCAGGCAATGATAGCCTCGATGTCCGTTTCCCATCCATGATCAGATTCAGTCTGACTGCAGCAGTGTGGGTCGTGATAGACAGGAGAGATAGGTAAAGGTGGACACGGTGGACAGCTGCAGAACTGGCTTAGCTGTGTTGAGATGGCAGTAGGATGTGGGTTCACTGCATGTAAATACTTGATTGTTAGAACAATATGTTTGAATAAAGCTTTGTTTTATGTGTTGTTGACTTGTTTATTTATTGTCATGGTTACTTTTACTTACATTTTACTCATTTGTTCATGTTTCCTGTTTTTGTCAGTAAATAAAATATAATTGTTTCATTAACATATGTGTAGTCATGCATAGCTATGGCATATGAAAAAGCTAATTACATTTTGCTTGTTTTACTAAAAAGTAGAATTAATTATTGGTCAGCATTTATCATTATTATTGTTCATAAGTGTTGGGCTACCAATGCATTCTGAGGAAAACTTAATTTCTAAGTAGTAATATTTACATTTTTCGAGTGTAAAATCAACAGTCTTCTCCAAAGGTAAGATCTTTGAGCAGCTGATCGACGTCTCCTTTGTGCAGATATTACAAACATGGAGGAAAACTGTACTAGGTAGGGTTGTGGATTTATTGATGCTATGAGGCGTTTGTGCGCCTGTCGCTCTTATTTTATTTTTATTATTACTGCAGAACATACAAGCTCAGTGAAAGATGGTAGTATCTTTAACAATGAACAATCATAATGACAAAAAAACAACAGAAAACATAACTATAATGGGTTTGCATATACTATGAGATTATATACACGGGAAAAAATATTAAATATCTTTGAATAATCATACAATTCATATAAACATTATGCATTAAAATTGCATTTGTTTTTGTTATTTATAAGCCTCAGGGACGAAACGAGAGAGACATTCAACAAGAAAAATAAGAAAACAAAGGAGTTTTAAGCCAGTTTTGCGTGTGGGTGAACAATTTTGCACATAAAATTAAGAAAATAACATTTAAGAGATAACGATTTTAGTTTTTCGTAAAAAAAAATAATATCTTTAAGGATTAAACTGTGGGTTATATTAGTACAGTTAAAAATATAAAACTTAAATCAACCCAAAATGTATTGGTTATACTACAATCATAAGGGCAGCTGTTTCTTCAACAAGACCACAAAATGAGCAAATTTCATCAACATCAAAATATTTACAGATAGATGAATTAAGCCTGTCGCTCATAACTTTTAAGTTTGTTTTTGCGCTTGTTATAACGTCATAGATCACATGATAACGTAAACATGGCGGATCGCATTCATACTCAACGAGATTTGGCTGAAAAGTACGTACTCTTTTAGCGCTCGTTAAGTAAGTACTTATTGAAATTAAGTACCTACTCGTTGAGTAGGCGGTTTCGGATGCAGCCTAAATCTCTCAAGATTTCAGTAGAAGATAATTAAACAACTCCACAAACATCAACAGCTTCATGCATTACTAACAAGTTAGCCTTTATTTCTGGATTATCTAAAACGGAAGTTCTTTACTGAGAAATAAGGTTTAGATGTGTTTTTCTTTTTTCAACTTACCGTTTTGGTGAATAGTGTTTGCTTTAGTTGCCTCTTGACCCTTGACATTTTCAATACAAGTTTATCTTTGGCTGTTACTATTGTGTTTATAAAGCACATATGTGATGGCAAGGAGCTTATGATGAAATTATTTTGTGTGTCTGAGTCTCTGATTGCATTTTACCTAAATCTGTAGTGTTTTTATGATTTCTGTATTATTGCAGTTCTATTATATGAGATGACAATGTGAGAACTCTATAAACCACTTTTATAAGTATGGCTCATAAAGAAGTTTCAATTCTGGCAATCACAGACATGAAGAATCAGCATGTGAATCTCAGCAATGGTGAAAGTAAGAATAAAAAATACTAAGACAATGCAGCTGCATAATTTATTCATGTCGCAATGCATGCTGGGAGCCATGGATGAGTTATGATTGGTGCACCCAGAATGCAATGCAACATGAATCTGTCTGATGATCGTCACCATTGTTGAGATTCATATGCTGATTCTTGATGACTGCGTGTCTAAACAGTACAGACATTCTAAACTTGTGTGCAAAGCAGTTGTGATCAGTAACATAAACTAAATATATACAACACCACTGATGACATGAGTGAATCAAGCTACTACATGACAACTACATCACTATCAAATATTAGCCTGTAATCTGATTACATTTTCTCTTGGCTTTTCTTGCCATAACAAATGTGTTTCATAAACACAATTACAGCAACCAGAGAAAAACTAATGTTAAAAAGTTAAGGGTCAAGAGCCCAAGTAAAGCAAACGCTTATCTCCACAACGGTGAATTCAAATGTTATTATTTTCAATAAACATTAACATCTAAACCTCTGTTAATTCTTAATAAGAATTTTTTAGATGCATGACAAAAAAAGTCAAACTGGTTAGTAGTGAGTGAATTTGGTGATGCTGTTTGTGGAGATGATTAATCATCTTCTGCTGAGATCTTGAGAGATTTAATGTCTTTTTTTTCAGTTGATTTTATCTAAGGATGTGGTTGAAGTCAGTTGTAGTTCTTGTGTTTCTCTTTTCTTCAGTGATTCTGCTTGTTAACAGCAGGTGTTCATCACTTGTGCTCAATCAGCACTTAATTAATCACATAATTATCCCATTAACTTTAACACTGCTTCAGTGTTACTTTAACACTCTTTTAGAGTGGGACCATAAATGATCCGAGCAGTGTTAATTTAACACTCAGGATTTTACTGTGTATGTATTCCTGTGATTGCAAAACCATATTCAGTAGCCATTAGTCCAGAGTGCCACTTGATCTTCAGAAATCATTCTTAAGGCCGTTTCACACTGAGCATGATGCGAAAAAGCGAGGCGAAACGCAGACGAACGGTGCTGTCACACCGAGCGCAAAACGATTGATCGCCTTCTGCTAATTCATGCCTGCAAGCTACGTGGCGCCGACCAATAATGCATTTTTCCTCAGATATCTGTCTCGTATATGGATTTAACATTGTCCGCTGCTCAATATACAGCATTAAATTAAGATAAATAAAGTTTGGTTCTACACCAGAAACGCCAAACTATCTATAATGCTTAGAAGAATGCATCCTAAAATATAATTACAAGTACAATTAGCATCAAGCTACACTTGAAAATGTAATTATTAATGTATTTGCTTACCCACTTTAAGCCATCATCGAGTGCTTGTAATAACTTCTGATTGTGATCTATATTTGATTTCGATTCTATAATAGGCAGACACATGCACTCTTTTTATGTTTAATAACATTACACTGCTAATATTTGTCATAAACATTCTTTATTGCTATAAACATACCAGCTGCATACAAAACACACAAGAAAATATATTGTCATAATGATACGTCTATTTGCTTTCATATTTCATGTGTAGAAAAACGTTTCACTAGATTTTTTTACTGGATATTTTAATACGGGAGATCAAGAGAGTGAACACGCTGAGACTCATATAACACTCGCGCATGTGGAAGAAAACGGACCATGCTCTCCAGATCACATGATTCAGTGGAGAATTAATAGAAATTATATTAAGAACGTCAGAATAAATCTGTTCTCAGATACCAACAAGAACGTCTCCGGTTACTATCGTAACCTCGGTTCCCTGAGAGCGGGAACGAGACATCACGGAGAATTCTCCGTTATGGGAACTCCTTCCTTACAACCTCTCCTGAAGTCCTATTGGCTCACGCCAGTCAAATAACTGGCCAATTGTCGCGAAGTATGCACATCGCATGCAAATACTGACAAGCTGAGAGGCAGTATAAAAGAGGCAGAATCGGATACTGAACGCCGCTTAGCTGGTCCGTGATGTCTCGTTCCCGCTCTCAGGAAACCGAGGTTATGATAGTAACCGGAGACCAGTGTTGCCAGATTGGGCGGGTTGCTGCCTAATTGGGCTTCTTTTGATCGGTTTGGACCGGAGAATAACTCATTGGGCGGGTAGACAAAATTTGGGCTGCTTTTAAAAAATTAAAAGCCGCCCAATCAGCTGCTTTTTTTCTTTGCATTTATCTTTAGTCATGTTATTTTAATATGTTTGAGCTCAAAGTATCACAGTAAAATAATGTGTAGTGCAGTCATCAACTCATTTTTCCTTAACGCAATACTTATTGGTTCAGTTTAACCGAGACCTGTCAGTGAATTTACCATCTTTTATGTTGGTGAGATGTGATGACTCGTGAGTGACGGGGTTTTGGCGCTATAAAGGGCAAGATTTAAATGTGCAGCTATATATTCATTCATTCATTCATTTTAAGTGATTGCGATGGCAAAGTGGCCTAAATATAAGTTACACGAGAAAGAGTCTAGTGACTCAAATCTCACAACGTGGATTATACGTGATGAGAGATGAAAAGAAGATTTCTAAATATAACTGTAACTGAAATGAGAGAACAGTAGAATGATTTATTAAAAATCAAAACTGAATATGGTGATGCTGTTCTGCATCAGAACATCTTTTAAACTGTCCAGACTCTACTCTGGTATACTTGGCATTGACATGCAGCTGCTGGACTTGAACGGTTTTGACTGTGCAAAGTTCTGCATTATGTTCTAAAATGTGTACTTCGTGAAATACGTGCTGTTCTGTCTGAAGATAAAGCACAAGACAAAGGTAAGCGCATTATTGTTGCTAATTGTTATTATTATTATTTTATATTTGCTGTCAGATTATCATATACAGTATGTATCAATAAATATTTTTTGGCTATCGGGGGTGTGTGCATGAATGAGAATAAATGCCAGCTAATTTACATTGCTTTCTGATCACGTTATTGTGCACTTTTTTGCACAAAAATTAGCTTATTCTTACTGTAGACATTGAAAATGATGCATTTTTTCAAGGTTAAAGTCATCAGTTAATTTCTTGATTGCCTCTTTTAACACATTTGCCCAGGGGCGTAGCAGCCATTTTAAAAGTGAGGGGGACAGCTGTCAGGTGATTTGACCCTCAAAGGAAAATAAATGATGTACATAATGTACAAAGTAAGTACAGTCATGTTCATATAATAAATTCTAAATTGAATACCAATTGGCGTTTTAGAGCACCATAGTTGCAATTTTGGAACGTGCCATGATAGCTTACAGGAACCTATTTTGTGATATCATACTCAAAATTGAAAAATAACTTCAGGACTTGGGACATTGAGACCACTGTGAACATCTATATTTTCTGATGAAGTAAAAATATACTTTTTATGAAATAAAGATATTTTATGGACAATATTTCAATTACACTACACTTGAACAATAATGTTTATCTTAATTATTAACACTTGGACTTGGAAAAGGATAATTCTACTCCGGATAATTCTAATTCGAAAATTTAGGAGCACAGTCAAAAATTTAGGAGCACCTCTAATCAATAATCAAAAATTCTGATAAAAAATTAACCTTCCCATTATGAGGCGATATTTGACTCCTTAAAGTAATTTACAGGGAATTTTGTTTTTACCTTAGTAATGGCATTTTTGTGTCTTTATTAAAAGTATGTCATCTTTTATGTCAAATAATATATATATATATATATATATATATATATATATATATATATATATATATATAGTGTGTGTATATATATATATATATTTATTTATTTATTTATAAGCTTTTTAACATTTCTAATTAAAACAACAGAATAAAAACAAGAAGAATAAGAAGTAGATTAAGAATAAGTTACCAGTCAAATGAAATTAGTATTTAAGAAATAAATTTGTACTACAGAGGTGGCACAGAAGAACATACAAGTGCCTTGTAGGTGTATTTTCAGACGATTAATGAGGCTCAGAGGTTTTGAACTTAGTTTTTTAAAAATATTTATATATATATATATATATATATATATATATATATATATATATATATATATATATATATAAATATATAAAAATATTTAAAAAAACTAAGTTGTATGTTCTTCTGTGCCACCTCTGTAGTACAAATTTATTTCTTAAATTCTAATTTCATTTGACTGGTAACTTATTCTTAATCTACTTCTTATTCTTCTTGTTTTATATATATATTAAATGATTTAAATAACAGAAAAAGGTACTTTAAAAATTAAACTAAAATTGCCAGTAGGTGGCGGCAAGTCACTGATTTGATCACTGAATCATTCATTCAAGTGATTCTTTTGAACAGCTGATTCATTCAGGAAGGAAGTACTTGACTGTCTTTATGAATGGATAATTGAATCATTGACTCACTAGATTCATTTAAAAACGCAATTCATTCATAAACGAAACACCGCTGTGTTTGAATGGAGATGTGCAGCGGCTCAGCCGTTACTTTGTCGGAAACTATTTTCGTTGATGAAATAGAGCAAAATCAGGCCATAGTGTTGTAGTCAGACAATATAAGTCACTTAATATTAACTTCTTGTTTAATTAACTGTTGTATTAAATCAATATCACATTTGCAAACTCTCTTTATAATCATTAAATGCTGTCACTCATCTTTCACTGCACGATGAATCTCTTATTTATACTCTGTCTACACTTTGTTTGTTATAATGAGAGAGTAGCTGCGTCTGCCTGTGATACATTACTCAATTGCAAAAGCAAGTAAGTTAGAAACCTAAAGCTCCCTCAGCGCAAACACAAATATGCTGATCGGGTCAGTTGCACAGGTGCTCCTAAATATTTTTTCATAGTCGACTAGCATGTAGTAGCTTTCAGTCGCAAATGTGATTTAAATGGTCGCACTGTAGAGGCCTGATTACAGTAGGTTAAATCATAACATGGAAATCTGATCGCGTGAATCGTGTCATCGCGACATCACACATACTTACTGTGTGTGTTTGAATAAAAAAGGACGTAATCGTCCTCTGCTTTTTTCTGGGGTTCATTTTACCTCAGACCGCCAAAGAGCAAAGAAGTGAATGAATGAAACCGCGAGAGCAGCAGGAGATTTGAAGCTCATGGCAGACGCGCCCAAGAGATGATTTGCCTTGTGATTGGCTGAATGTTAGGTCACTCAAATCTAAGTAACAAATCAGAGAACGTGGGTGGAAATATTGGCGGTGGGTCAAAAAAAGTGCGGGGGACGTGTCGAGATGGTCCTCACTGCAGAACACAAGATCCAGGGGGCAGAGTTGGATCTAGATCCAACTCCTCCCACCTTACATAGACCTAAACCTACCCGTCTCCACCCCCTGATCCCTAAACCCACCCATCCCCACCCCTAAACCTACCCATCTCCACCCCTAAACCTACCAATCTCCACCCCCTGGATGTGGATCCAACCCCGCCCCCTGGATCTTTGTTCTGCAGTGAGGGGCTACTGGACGTGTCCCCCCCGTCCCCCCCGGCTGCTACGCCCCTGCCTCCATGTTCCTGTGAAATTGATTTATCTTTATTTTATTTTGTCATCATTATTTTATTTTAAGGAGATAAAAATGGTCCTTATCAACCTTGATTGACATGGTAATAAAATTCTCTCATCATTTTGGCAGTTAAAAATTTGGGCTGGATTTTGTTGAAGTGGGCGGGTTTTGGTGAGCTTTTGGGCTGGAAATTGTCAACCCGATCTGGCAACACTGCCGGAGACGTTCCCTCTCGAGCTTTCACAAGACATCACAGAGAATTCTCCGTTATGGGAATGATATTCAATCCCGCCGTGAGAGAGGCTACGAGCAGCCTGTACAAGTTACACTCTAGCGAAGATAGAACACACACACAATTCCCACAAATAGCTACGCTTGAAGGCGGGCTTGCAGCTGATAGATGGAGATAAGCCAATGAGCGTCTAAAGCCTAGGTATATGAAATTTGCATATCTGGTCAGTAATAACGTATGTTGTGCTGAGAAACAGGGTAGAAGCAAAAACAACAGCATTGTGAGAAGGCTGCACAGAGATAACTGTGTTAAACAGCAGTCAACACAAAACATGATGGTACACAATAGAATATATATTGTATAACTGGAGCTGCACTGAGTACAGGGCAGACAACAACAACAATAGCATAAAGGACTGCACAGAGTAATTACTGTGTGAGGCAGCAAACACATATGAATAGAGGTAGCATAAACATGAATCAGTCACTCACCGACAGCACTTAGGAGGCCAAGGACTGACCGTCCAGCTTGTAAAACCTGGCAAGGTATTCTGAGAAGACCAGCCGGCTGCAAAGCATATTTCCTGAATAGACATACCTCTCAACCACGTACAGGAGACGATAACCCTTGTTGAGTAGACCATAATGTGAAAGGGGCATTCCAAACCTTGGCTCGTATAAGCAGCCGTGATAGTGTCCACAATCCAGTGGGAAGCCCCTGTTTTGATACGGCCCTTCGCACAACCACCGTAGCACACAAGATAGCTGGTCAGATTGCCGAAAGCTGGCCGAACGGTCGATGTAAATCCTCAAAGCCCTGACAGGGCACACCGAAATCTGAGCATTCGCATCACGTGAGGTCGATGACTCAGAAGACAGGGCAGACAGCGAAACAGTCTGCGTTCTGAAGGGGGTAGATAGTGATTTTAAGCACGTGGTTCTCGGCCAGAGAGTGACGCCGCAGTCACCGGGTCCAAAGTGAATACAGTCGCTGTCCACAGAACACGCATGTAAATCCCCTATGCGCTTAGCCGAAGCAAGGGCAAGAAGAAGTGCACTTTGAGAGTCCTTCATATCAACGGATGCTAAAGGCTCGAGTTGTAGCTGTGAAAGAGCTATTAACACCACCTCTTGGACCCAGGGCAGGACTGAAGGAGGGCGCGGGGGATGGAATCTACAAGAGAACTCACCACAAGCGCGTACCAACCAATCGATTGCCTGCCCAGCGGGGAACGAAACGAGGCAATAGCGGCCACGTAGACTTTCAGTGTTGATAGTAAAGATCCACTAACCCGTCTGTACCATAGAAAACGCAGAACATCCGACACGGAGCAAGCAGCTGGGTCGATATGAACACAACGGCACTATTTCACAAATACTCCCCATTTCAGAGCATACAATGCCTCGTAGAGGGTGTCCATGCCTCCGAGAGCACACGAGAATACAGGGCACTCAGCTCCTCTGATATCCCCGAAGCAACCACACATGAAGGCTCCACAAATCCGGGTTCGGGTGCCACCCCGAGCCGCTCATCTGAGATAGCAGATCCTTCCTGACGGGGATCGGCCAGGGCGATGCCACCAGCAGCTCTGGCTGGTCTGGGAACCAAAGCTGGTTTGGCCAGTTCAGGGCGATGAGTATCACCGAAGCACCTCTTGTTTTTTTTGTTTTTTTTATATATATATATACAGCCTAGCTGCTGGCCAGTGCTTTGTCAGCGCGTCCCCCTTCAGCGGGGAGTGAGAGAGGGAGAAGAACAGCAGGCAATGTGCATTCTCGAGCTCGTGGCGAACAGATCCACCTCCGCTGCCCCGTAGCGAGTCCAAATCATCCGAACTGACTCAGGGTGCAACCTCCACTCTCCTTGAGGAATCCCCTTCCTCGAAAGCATGTCCGCCCAGTGGTTCAGAAGACTGGGGATGTGCGCTGCTCTGATTGAGAGAAAGTGACGGTCTGCACATAGCAGGAGATTCGCTGCATGCTTGTTGGATCGTACGCCTCCTTGGTGATTTATGTACGAAACCACAGACATGTTGTCGGTGCGAATCAATACATGCCGCTGTTCCAGCTGCGGCTGGAAATCCTTAGAGCTAAGAACACTGCTTCCAGCTCCAAGCAGTTTATGTGCCAACGGCTCTGAGGTTCTGACCACAGCCCTAAAGTCGGCATGCCCTCGCACACTGCTCACCAGCCTCCAGTCGATGTGTCAGTCGTGACCATGACATGTGACGTCACCAAGCCTAGGGGAACCCCTGGCTGAAAAGCCTTTAGCGGCAAGGCCTAAGAGCTTTGATGCAGCCGCGGGGGACCACGATGCGCAAACGGCCCGAAGTCCACGCCGTCCAAGTGACTCGAGATTTCAGCCAAAACTGCAGCGGGCGCATGTGTAGTAAACTGCCCAGTTTGAAAAGGCACAGGAAAGACAAACTGGCGGCCGAGCGCGCATCTCCACTGCTTTTAGTCGAAGCACACTCCCAGATACGCTAGACTGACTTGGGGCAAGAATGCTCTTACGCATATTCACGCATAGCCTCAAGAACTCCAAGTGACGAAGCAGTTTGTCTATATGGCTGGCATGTGCCGTGACTGAGCTAATATCAGCTAGTCATCTAAATAATTGAGAACGCGCATTCTGCTCGCTCTGAGGGGATGGGAGGAGCTGCGTCCATGCACTTCGAGAAAGTACGCGTCCTTTAAATCCACGGACGCAACCAGTCCCCGGGGCGAATTTGCGCCAGGATCTGTTCCACCAATATCATTCTGAACGGACGCTTGCAGAGCACTCTGTTGATGGGCCTGAGATCTAGAATCGAGCGGAGTCCTCCATCCCTCTTGGCCACCACAAAATAACAGCTGTAAAAGCTACTTTCCAGCTTGCTTGCCGGGATTCGTTCTATTGCTCCTTTTTCGAGCAGGTTGCATAGCTCTTGTCTCAGGACCAGGGCATTTCGAGGCAATGTTAGAGACTGCACCACACCGTTGAAACAGGGTGGTCTGCATCTGAATTGAGGGGCGTACCCACGCTCTATCACGCCGAGTAACCAGCGTGAGATTCTCGGAATAGTTTTCCCACGCGCTCAAGAACTGACATAGCGGCTTTAGCGGCTTGGTCGTTGGATGTGCTGGCGAGTGCTGGGCAGCTATAACCCACGTGAGCAGTGGCTCTGTACCGCTCTGATGCGGGGCGAGCGGCGCTGTATTGACTGAGTGAGGAGGAAAGAACTCTTTTGCGCAAATATATGCACTTTAATGAACATACACTATCACACAAATTTGAACAATTTGAGACAGCTTGTGGGCTCTTCCCGGGCCTCTTTACACTTTTCCCAGCACATCCGGCTCTTGGCAGGAGCGGTTGCGGGTCACTGTGTCCCTGCACTGTGATGAGCCGTGCGCCAAAGAAGACCTCGATCTCACGGTCTGCTGCTTTTTAACAGGTGAGGGCGGCAGACGACTGTGAGCGGCGCCCGATCTTTGTGCAGAGATGCATCAGCACCTGTCACTACGGACTGTGACTATGCTATACGACCTAGTTGAACACCACTTCGTAGGGGCGTGAACAACTGACATAATAGTCCAGCGAAATCTTGAAGGCTGATAGGGTGCGCGTAGCTTTACTACTGGCGAGTGGGTGAGTGACTGAAGCAGGGGCTCCATGTCACCTTGAATGAGTGAGAGAGCGGAGTCCTCTACACACGGCAGCCGCTGATGTGGGGCTGGTATCGTGCGAATAAGAGAGCAGTGTCTTCCAAACACGGCAGCCGCTGATGTGGGGCTGGTATCGTGTGAATAAGAGAGCAGTGTCTTCCAAACACGGCAGCCACTGACGTGGGGCTGGTATCATGTGAATGAGAGAGTGTCTTCTACACATGGCCTACCGCTGATGAGGGGCTGGTATCGTGTGAATGAGTGAAGAGCCAAGTGATTGTGCTTTATACACGGCAGAACGCTGCTCTAAGGCGGGGGCTGCATGCTTAGACAGTGGGCCGTGCGGCGACATAGGAACCCTTAGCGCCGGTATCTGCACTCGGCTCTCCGCTCCGCCATGGAAGGGGGACGTGAGAAGCCGGGCTGATGTCCTGTCCTGCATGTTTGATGGGTGAGAGGAATGCGGACATTTAGTCGGCATGAGCTCATCACCAGAGTCCAGGTCCACCGCTGATCAAGGGCAGACTGACTCATCTTAAGAAAAACATCATACTCACCTGAACGCTGCAGAGGAGCGGCCATACAGATACCGCACTCTGATGAGCGAACTGTGAACTGTGAGCTGTAATAGTTTATAAGCCATAAATCTAGGTTGTTCAGCAAAGTGAAGGAGAAGATTCTGACGTAATTGTCGCGTGCACCGCATTTTATACTGCCTCTCAGCTTGGCAGTATTTGCATGCGATGTGCATACTTCGCGACAATTAGCCAGTCATTTGACTGGCGTGAGCCAATAGGACTTCAGGAAAGGTTGGAAGGAAGGAGTTCCCATAACGGATAATTCTCTGTGATGTCTCGTGAAAGCTCGAGAGGGAACTCAGCATCCACTCTCTTCTTTCTTGCCGGATGCTCTTCTTCTGTGTTTGTTTACATTGTTTTTCGAAACAGCGCCGCCACTCTTTGCCTTTTTGTGCAACAGCAGCTGCTCCATGTACGTGATCTTAGCTCAAATCTGATTGGATGGCTCGTTTCGTCACGGAGCGAAGGGGGAAAAAATCAACACACTGGACGAAAAAAATCCTCGCTTTTTCGCGCCACGAATGATCGCACCTGATGTGAATAGCCCCATAGGGATCTATTATTTAGATTTAAAAGCGTTTAACAAAAACAGTCCAAGAGCGCACATCCAATAGGCAAAAAGCTCAATGTGGGTGCTCGACCACACAAGAATATGAGCCAAAAAATCAAAGTGGGCACACCATAGCTCCAGATGTCAGGGAATCACAGTCACCACCAATGACACTCACCAGATCACAATCACCTGATTACTGAACACCGCCACCTGTCTCCACTCATCAAGAGCACTATATCAACGCACTCCTCCCAAGCCGTCACTGTCTGGTCTCAAACATTGTATGTGTTACTTACCTGACTCACCTACCTTTGTCTACCTCCTAGTTGTTCCTGTGTTCCGATCTCTGTCCTTCACTCGTCTCCACTGTTCCTGTGCTCCACCGTCTCCAAGCTCCATTGTTCCCACTGGATCCCCTGGAAAAGGAAAAAGGACTTGTTACGCTCGGATAAGATTCCATTGAACATTGCCATTTCCTGCACACTCACCTGGACTCTCCACCTTGCTTCACTCCACTGCCACAGATCAATAAACCTACTGTTGTTTGCACTTACCTCTGTGTCCCTTGTCTATCTGCTGACAGAAGACCAGACCTTACTGAAGATGGAGTCCAGAGACCCCGCGGCGGCGGATCCTCTCGAGGAGCTCGTCAGCGCTCTTCAAGCCGCTCTATCTCCGGTCCTTAATCCTCCATCTGCCTCAGCCAGTCCCATGGCCCTTCCTGCTATGTACTCGGGTGAGGCAGTTGAATGTAGTGTTTTTTTTGCTCTAACTGTCTCTCTTTATTGAGATGCAGCTCCAGCAGTTCGTGTCTGAACGCTCGAAGGTGGCCTTCCTGATCTCCCTGCTCTCAGGACGAGCATTGCTCTGGGCACGCCACATCTGGAACTCCCAAAGCAGTATTATTAACTCTTTCGATGCCTTCTCCGCTCACTTTAGGGAAGTCTTCGGCCTGTATACCAGCTCTCTGTCCATCGCCGACTAACTCATTCATCTCCGACAGGGCACTTCCTCGGTGAGCGTGTACACTCTGCAGTTCCGTACTCTAGCGGTCTCTTGTGGATGGAACGAGACGGCACTGCTCACTGCCTACCGCCAGGGTCTAGATCCCCAGATCAGAGCCCAAATGGCTATTTATGATGACAATGTCGGCCTTGAGAGCTTCATGCAAAAGGCAGTGAAGATGCCCGGCGAAACCGCTCATTCACAAGCCTCACCCGCTGCCTGTCCTCCAGTACCAGAACCCATGCAGCTGGACTCCAACCGACTCACTCGCACGGAACGTGCGCGACGTCTCGCCACTGGTCTGTGCCTATATTGCAGAGCATCGGAGCACTTTATCCAAAAGTGCCCTTCTCGTCCCCCACACTCAGCGGTGAGTACACTCCGTGTTGAACCTGATATCTCCATCTTGCCATTGTTAACAGTACAACTACTCACCCCTCATCATTCCATTTCAGTATCCGCCTTTATTGACTCTGGCTCCTTGGGGAATTTCATCTCCCAAAACCTCCTAAGGAGGCTCAACCTACCCCGCAAGCGGCAAGCTCAGGAGCTCAAGATTGAGACTTTTCAAGCAAAACAGCTTGGGCCTGGGTGCATCAAGTACCGATCTCCACCCGTCATTCTCCAAGTTGGATGCTTTCACCGGGAAACCCTTTCCTTTCTGGTACTGGAGGCACCCACCGTCGACCTCATCCTGGGACACCCGTGGCTCTCACAACACTCCCCCGCAGTCAGATGGGAGTCCAGCGAGATCCTCCAATGGAGTGAATCCTGTTTCCAGAATTGTCTCTCCAACGTCCCAGTACCCCCTGTCTGTCCTTCCAGTCTCCAGGTTAACTCCACCCTTGTGGAGAGCACCGAACCCCTCGAGCAACACACCATCCCATCTGACTACGCGGCGTTCCAGGATGTTTTCAGCAAACAGGCAGCCACACAGTTACCGTTTCACCGGCCATGGGACTGCGCGATAGACTTGCTGCCTGGGGCCACACTCCCCAAGGGTTGAGTGTACCCCCTGTCCATCCCCGAGCGCAAAGCAATGGAGGACTACATCAAGGAGGCTCTCCAACAAAGATTTATCCGCCCTTCCACCTCGCCGGCTGTCTCAAGCGTCTTCTTCGTGGGCAAGAAAGACAGAGGCTTGCGGCCCTGCATTGATTACTGGATCCTCAATACTCACACAGTCAAACTCCCCTATCCACTTCCTCTGGTCCAGGCCGTGCTCGAGGAACTCTGTGGTGTTCGCATCTTCTCGAAGCTGGACCTGCGGAGTGCATACAACCTTGTTCGTATCCAGGAGGGCGACGAGTGGAAGACTGAATTCATAACTCCCTCAAGTCACTACGAGTACCAGGTTATGCCATATGGCCTTTCGAACTCACCGTCAGTCTTCCAGGGGTTCATGAATGAGGTGTTCTGGGAGTTCCTTCATCAATTCGTCATAGTCTACATAGACGACATCCTAATTTACTCCCGGAACCTGGCCGAACATCGCCACCACGTCACGCAGGTCCTGGAACAACTCAGAAGACACCACCTCTACCTGAAGCTCGAAAGTAGGAGTTCCACCGCCCCACGGTGCAGTTCCTCGGGTACATCGTCAGCGCGGATGGCATCCAAATGGACCAGGGGAAGGTCCAGGCTATCCTTGACTGGCCCCAACCGCAGTCAGTTAAGGAACTCCAACGATTCCTCGGATTCGCCAACTTCTATCGCAGATTTATTCAGAACTTCAGCCTCCTCTCTGCTCCCCTCACTTCCATGCTCCGCCAGAAGCCCAAGTCTCTGTCTTGGAACCTGAAGCTCGGGCCGCCTTCCAGAAGCTCCAGGAGGCCCTCTGCACTGCTCCCATCCTCACCCATCCGGATCCCCAGCTCCTGTTTGTTGTTGTGGAAGTGGATGCCTCCACCACCGGCGTGGGATCAGTGCTGTCCCAACACCAAGGAGAGCCTCCTCGTCTCCATCCTTGTGCTTTCTTCTCCAGGAAGCTTTCCCCGGCAGAGCGCAACTACGACATTGGGAACAGGGAACTGCTCGTTATCAAACTGGCTTTGGAGGAGTGGCAACACTGGCTGGAGGGAGCACAACATTCTTTCTCCGTAATCACCGACTACAAGAACCTAGAATACCTCAGGAGTGCCAAGAGGCTAAACCCCCGCCAGGCCCGTTGGGCGCTCTTCTTCACTCGGTTCCTATTCAACATCACCTATCGACCAGGAGATAAAAATGTCAAGGCAGACTCCCTCTCTCGCATTCATGCTCCTGAGGAACCCTCCACTCCAGAGCCCATTCTCCCTCCAGGCATTCTCGTCAGCCCCATCCAGTGGGCTCTGGAGGAACAGATCCGTGTCGCCACCCTCAGCGAGCCGGCTCCGCCGGGAGGCCCAGAAGGGAAGACTTATGTGCCCACCTCCTTGCAATCCACCCTTCTGGGCTCCATTCACGCTTCCCCAGGCTCTGGACATCCAGGCAGCCAGCGTACTCTCTCGCTCCTCAAAGCTCGGTACTGGTGGCCCCGTATGGCCTGGGATGTCTTCCTGTATGTCCGCGGATGCTCAGTCTGCACCATCTCCAAACCTCCATGTCACCTACCTGCCGGAAAATTGGTTCCCCTACTGATTCCTCGTCGTCCGTGGTCCCACGTCAGAGTCGACTTCGTCACCGAGCTCCCCAACTCCGAGGGGTTTACCTGTATCTTCATCGCTGTGGATTGGTTCTCCAAGGCCTGCAGGTTAATCCCCCTCAAGGGTCTTCCCACAGCCCTGGAAAGAGCCGAGGCCCTGTTTCACCACGTATTCCGCAATTATGGGATCCCTGAGGATATCGCCTCCGACCGTGGGCCCCAATTCATTTCACATGTATGGAAGGCCTTCCTTAAGCTCCTAGGCATCTCTGTAAGCCTGTCCTCCAGATACCACCCCCAGACCAACGGCCAGACTGAGCGTAAAATACAGGAAATTGGGAGGTATCTCCGGGCCTACTGCCATGACAACTGTTACGTCCCTATATGTGACGCTGAGTTGTTGTTTGAGTATTTTTCTGTTTTTGTAGTCTTTTTCCGGGTTTTCCTTTTTTTTCCTTTCTAAACTTCTAAGCTTCTACTTTCACTTTCGCAGGTGGTGTGCGGATTGGTCATCTCGCTTATCAATCATCAATCATTTGGGATGAGTTGATTGGGTGTGATGACGTGAGGGGGGAGTGTTCTTCAATCGCGTTTGCTGATTGACGTCCAGCGGTGCTATAAAAGGGAAACGCCGGTGTATTAGTGCAGCCGGTCTTTGTGAACTTGTGCGCTGGTCTTTTGTTATTTTGTGATCTTTTGTTTGGTTTAGTTCGTATGGTTTAGTTCAGAATGTGCTTTGACAGCCATGTAAAACATCTTATCGATTTGCTGTCCTGAAACCTTTGTCCTTTGATTCTTGAAAGCCTTAGGAAGCTTTTCAAAGTTCTGTTAAAACTGGATTGGAGGTGAAGGGGGTAGGTAAGTTATGTCACGTGACTTACATGGTGCACATTTAGGTTTATTTTGTTGTCTAGACATCCTAGGATAGGGACTTGTGCCATTTTTTGTATGTTTTTGTTTGGTTAGGTAGTGTAGCTGAGTTATGACGTCTCGGACATTGAAGATTGTTTACTTTTCACATTTTTCTTTTCTTAGTTCAGACTGAGCGTAAAATACAGGAAATTGGGAGGTATCTCCGGGCCTACTGCCATGACAACTGTTACGTCCCTATATGTGACGCTGAGTTGTTGTTTGAGTATTTTTCTGTTTTTGTAGTCTTTTTCCGGGTTTTCCTTTTTTTTCCTTTCTAAACTTCTAAGCTTCTACTTTCACTTTCGCAGGTGGTGTGCGGATTGGTCATCTCGCTTATCAATCATCAATCATTTGGGATGAGTTGATTGGGTGTGATGACGTGAGGGGGGAGTGTTCTTCAATCGCGTTTGCTGATTGACGTCCAGCGGTGCTATAAAAGGGAAACGCCGGTGTATTAGTGCAGCCGGTCTTTGTGAACTTGTGCGCTGGTCTTTTGTTATTTTGTGATCTTTTGTTTGGTTTAGTTCGTATGGTTTAGTTCAGAATGTGCTTTGACAGCCATGTAAAACATCTTATCGATTTGCTGTCCTGAAACCTTTGTCCTTTGATTCTTGAAAGCCTTAGGAAGCTTTTCAAAGTTCTGTTAAAACTGGATTGGAGGTGAAGGGGGTAGGTAAGTTATGTCACGTGACTTACATGGTGCACATTTAGGTTTATTTTGTTGTCTAGACATCCTAGGATAGGGACTTGTGCCATTTTTTGTATGTTTTTGTTTGGTTAGGTAGTGTAGCTGAGTTATGACGTCTCGGACATTGAAGATTGTTTACTTTTCACATTTTTCTTTTCTTAGTTCAGAGTTAGATTAAAATGGGTTAGTAAGATTTCTTTTGGTTCTGTTATTTTCTTTCTTTTGGCACGGTCCAGGCTCCCTTCATTCTCCCCAGTTCTCTAATAGGCTAAGGTTGCCAGTGTGTCTAGTTTTTATTTTCTATTTTATATATTTAAATCATTTTGCGCAAACAATTGTCCCAGTCTTTAATAATAAAACAAGTTTGCTTGTTTGGATATGATGATGAGCACGTGCACTCAACCATGGTCGACCATGGCGAGGCCTGTTCTGAGTGGAACCTGTCCTGTTAAACTGCTGTATGGTCTTGGCCACCATGCTGCAGCTCAGTTTCAGGGTCTTGGCAATCTTCTTATGGCCTATGCCATCTTTATGTAGAGCAACAATTCTTTTTTTCAGATCCTCAGAGAGTTCTTTGCCATGAGGTGCCATGTTGAACTTCCAGTGACCAGTAAAGGCCAAAGTATACTTTGGCCGTCCAGGTCCGCGCACCGTCCGCATTACGTCATTTTCGTCATCAAGAGGGCTCGTGGACAACCGCGCACCTACAACAGCACATGCGCGAGGTGAATATTGAGACTGCAAGTCAAGTTGGTGGTCCTGCGCATGTCGAGCTCATCCGTCCGCACTCCTCTGTGGCTGAGTATACTTTGAAAGCTGCGCAGACGTGGCTGTGCGCGAGACGGAACGGAACGCGGAAAGTGAAGTATACCTGGGCCTTAAGAGAGAGTGAGAGTGATTACACCAAATTTAACACACCTGCTCCCCATTCACACCTGAGACCTTGTAACACTTAACGAGTCACATGACACCGGGGAGAGAAAATGGCTAATTGGGCCCAATTTGGACTTAGGGGTGTACTCACTTTTGTGGCCAGCGGTTTAGACATTAATGGCTGTGTGTTGAGTTATTTTGAGGGGACAGCAAATTTACACTGTTATACAAGCTGTACACTCACTACTTTACATTGTAGCAAAGTGTCATTTCTTCAGTGTTGTCACATGAAAAGATATAAGAAAATATTTACAAAAATGTGAGGGGTGTACTCACTTCTTAGAGATACTGTAAATAAATATTTTTCTATTTCTGGAGCTATGGTGTGCCCACTTTGATTTTTTGGTTTAGATTTAAAAGCATCATCGCGCCGAACATTCACGCCGAATTTCGCGCTGAATTTTGCGTTGTGTGAAAAGGCCTTTACATGCTGAAAGAAAAAGTTTTGTAAACAAAAGTAAAGAATTGCAAAGTATAAATGAAACAGAACAAAAGCAATGATTTTGCAATACATATTTTCCATGGCCATATCTACTAATTAATTTGCAACACTGCTTTTATTTTGCGTTTCAGTCAAGTGTGAGCTTGCAATACCGTTTTTCTCTTTGTACTTCACATTTCTGCGCGTCTCATTTTCTGGCACTGTTTTGACATGGGGTGGAGTCAAGGTACTGGGGCGTGTACAACAGGCCTGGGCATGCCTCCCTGGAAGTGACGTCATCGGCCTGAGATGCAGATCACAGCTGATCAAAGCACCTTCATTGAGCAGAGGGTGTGGGTGGATCATTTCCTTTATTCACTATAGTGATGGGAAGTTCGGATCATTTTACTGACTCGGACTTTTGAGTCTCGTTCAGCAAAATGAACAAATCTTTTTTCGAGTCATTTCGTTCAATTTAGCAAAATATAATTAAAATGTTACGTGCTACTTCCCTAACACATCTACTACTTATGCAAATGCTGATCATACTACATACAATACAAAACTATAATGGAAAAAATAATTCATTGTTTACCTGGGTCTTTAGTCTATGATTAGCTCACCTCACCTCTTATCTGACAAGTCTTCGGGTTTGAGTCGTTCGTTCATCAAGTGACAGCCTCATAAACTAAACCAATGCAGTCTGAGCCGGAAAGAGAATTGATTAGTTCATCTATCGAGTCTTCGGGTTTGAGTCGTTCGTTCATCACGTGGCAGCCCCATAAACTAAACCAATGCAGTTAGAGCCGGAAAGAGAATTGATTAGTTAATCTATCGAGTCTTCGGGTTGGAGTCATTCGTTCTTTTGTGACGTGACAGCATTGGATAGAGAAATTAGTTAATTTACAACCTTCCTTACAACAAAGGGCTGCATAGTTGTTATTATTATTATTATTATTATTATTTACTCTTACAGTTATGTGATGCGTTTCTGGTCTCAAATTGTAGCTTTTTATTTCTTACAGTTTATAAATGTGTGAATTTCTGTCATGATGTTTTTTTTCCATAACACTAAATGTGGTAACAAAGGTAATGAACTAAAGAGTTGGTTATTATTATTATTATTAAGACTCAGACTGCATAGGTTTAGCTTGTGGGGCTGTCACGTGATGAACGAACGACTCAAACCCGAAGACTCGATAGATGAACTAATCAATTCTCTTTCCGGTTCAGACTGCATAGGTTACGCGTATGGGGCTGTCACGTGATGAACGAATGACTCGAAAAACCCGAAGACTCGAAACAGGTGAACTAATTCAGTGCAGAACCTATAGGATGTTGCGCATGCGTGACTGAACGAATCACTCCCGAGACGACTCGTTCTTCCCGAGTCACATTAAAGATTCGTTCAATATGAAGGAATCTTTCAAGAACGACCCATCACTAATTCACTAGCATTAGCCTAAAACATGCATACTTATATTAAAGGGATAGTTCACTATGAAATTAAAATTTGGTATTTATCAGCTTACCCCAAGGGCATCCAAGATGTAGGTGTCTTTTTTTCTTCAGTAGATCCAATTTTGATGTTTTTAGGTCAAACCGTTCTAGTCTGTCAGTCATATAATGGCAGGTATAGGTCACTGTCTCTATAAGAGGGAAAAAGAACATGCACAGAGAAATTCAAATTAAACAATTCCCCATCGTAACTACACATTGATGGCCTAAGACACGAAACGAGCGGTTTGTGTGAGAAAGCGAACAGTATTTATATAGTTTTTTACCTCTTGTACACAACCATGTCCAAGTGATCTGAGTGCGCACGCACATCCGGTGTGTGACGTGTGTGTGCGCGCGCTCTGGCTCACGCTTGACGGAGGGCGTGTCTGAAGCGTGGTGCTGACGCAACTTCGTGGTATTTTCTTGTTGAAAGACGTGCACTGTCATCGCTCGTGTCGTTTCTGAACTGTCTACTCTAGGATAATGATGACTTCTTTTAAGCAGACCTGCTTGCTGTCATGCATTGTATTTCTATACGAGTGCTCCATGTATCCGTTTCATTCATCTGTAACTCACTGTCAACGCTTGACGGAGGGTGTGTCTGAAGACTGAAGGTGCTTTAAAAAATTATTTGAATTGTTTGACAGTATTATTATATACGGTTATGTATATTCCTTTTGGTACAAAATGATGGCTCTTTAATTTCGGAATGGCACAAATATTATTCATGGACTAATCCTTCGTCATAGTAAGATTCCTTTTTTTTTCCTCGCCGGTGTCATGTCTCAATAAACTGTTCCTGGATCTGTTATTTTTTACATGGTTAGGTGCAGTGTTGGGTGTAACGCGTTACTGTAATTAAATTACTTATCCACTGAAAAAGTAAAGTAAGGGATTACTGTTCATTTTAGGTAATTTAATTACAGTTACTTATAAAGTACTTGCGTTACATACAGTAAATAACTTCAACAGTTCTAAAATCAATATTGAATTTGAAATGTAAATTTACCGTCTAAAGATCAAATTGAATGCAGCGCTTTAACCCTCCGCGCGCCAGCTCCTTCACTTTCAGATTATCCTGATTCACAGAGAAACCTTAAATACTCAGATAGCCTACATATGAGACTAAAATCAATAGAATCTAAAAAGCTTGAATTTTACTTTTAAATGAACGAATTAAAATCAAAAACTAATATTTCTGATTATGTAATCCCTATGAAAGTAAAGCTAGACCAGTCTTTCACATATCTGAAAGCTTGACGTTTCTTTTTTTTAAATGAATGAATTCAAATCGAAAACGAATATTATCTGATTAAGTAATCCTTATGAAACTAAAGCGAGGTAGTCTATCCTGTATCTGAAAGCCTGAAGTGTCCACTTTTAACTGAACAAATTAAAATTCGAAAACGAATATTATCTGATTATGTAATCCGTATAAAACTGAGGTACAGTCTTTCCCGTAGATACCTGTCAACCCTCCCGTTTTTCCCGGGATTCTCCCGTATTTTACCATTCTATCCCGCTGTCATCCCGTTTAAATATTTTCCCGTATTTCTCCCGTATTTTTAATCTTGCTATAAAAATAAAAAAATCCCACTGGGCGTATTTTATATGTTTGCTACATTCACCTCCGGTAAAACTCCCGTAATTTGTATGACCCAAACCTCATTATATTTACATTTACATTTATGCATTTAACAGACGCTTTTATCCAAAGCGACTTACATTGCATTCAAGTTACAGTTTTACATTTGATCAGCTCTTGCTTTTCCTGGGAATCGAATCCATGATCTTGGCGTTGCTAGCGCCATGCTCTACCATTTGAGCTACAGGAAAGCTGTAGCTCAAATGGTATATGAATCAAGTCAATATATTCCAAGGTTGTCCGGTTGCAGATCTTGTATGAAAAGCATTCTTCTCACACAATCGACACATACAAATTCCCTCAACTTGGCAACTTTACAACCCAGTGATGCTGTTGATATCTGCGCACTGTGCGCAGTAGTGATGCGTGGATGGCGGTTATATCCGCGGGCGCTGTGGATAATCCGCTGGTCGGGTAATAAAAAAATGCATTCTGATTATTTGTGGGTGACCCAGGTTGGATAAGATAAATCATTAATGATGCAAATATTAACTACATTTTCTAAAATATGAACGCGTTTTAAATATATATTTTTTTCATCAGGCATACGATTTTGTTTGTGTGTGTGTGTGTGTGAGCGCTGCAAGTTTCAAAGTCAGGTGCAGCTGCTTTGTTTTCTCTGCCCCTTTCCCCATAGACACGCACCCAAATCATTTCTGTAATTTATTCTTACCTAGTTAACATGTTATTTTTACATAAATCTGTACGGATTTTACTAGTTGGGCTTTTCCTGAACATCTTGCCAAACTGAAATGTATTGTTTAACTTTTAAGCTTTTTTGTTCTGTTTGTTAACCAAAGAAGGTAAAAAAAAAAATATTAAAAAAGTTTAAGTATTACAGTTGTTTTAAAGCTAAAAGGCTAAACTATTCTATGTTTGACTCAAATTGAAAGAATACAGAGTTTAATTTCTATTAAGGGTTATAGGGATTTTAAGATGTAGCCTAATTAGCAATTTGAATAATTAAGTTACTTATTGAGTAACTAAGTTACTTTTCAGACAGAGTAATTAGTAAAGTAATTTAAATACAATATTGATGAAGTAATTAGTAACTGTAATTAATTACTTTTTGAAAGTAACTTACCCAACACTGGTTAGGTGGAAGTGACACAGGGTGAGGAGGGTGGAGTTGCGGCATGTGCGTTTGGCTAGTTACAGATGAATGAAACGGATACATGGAGCGCTCGTATAGAAATACAATGCATGACAGCAAGCGGATCTGCTTAAAAGAAGTCATCATTATCCTAGAGTAGACAGTTCAGAAACGACACAAGCGATGACAGTGCGCGTCTTCCAACAAGAAAATACCACGAAGTTGCATCAGCACCACGCTTCAGACACGCCCTCCGTCAAGCGTTGATGGCGAGCTACAGATGAATGAAACGGATACATGGAGCGCTCGTATAGAAATACAATGCATGACAGCAAGCGGGTCTGCTTAAAAGAAGTCATCATTATCCTAGAGTAGACAGTTCAGAAACGACACGAGCGATGACAGTGCACGTCTTTCAACAAGAAAATACCATGAAGTTGCGTCAGCACCACGCTTCAGACACACCCTCCGTCAAGTGTGAGCCAGAGCGCGCGCACACACACGTCACACACCGGATGTGTGTGCGCACTCAGATCACTTGGACATGGTTGTGTACAAGAGGTAAAAAACGATATAAATACTGTTCGCTTTCTCACACAAACCGCTCGTTTCGTGTCTTAGGCCATCAATGTGTAGTTACGATGGGGAATTGTTTAATTTGAATTTCTCTGTGCATGTTCTTTTTCCATCTTATAGAGACAGTGACCTATACCTATCATTATATGACTGACAGACTAGAACGGTTTGACCTAAAAACATCAAAATTGGATCTACTGAAGAAAAAAAGACACCTGCATCTTGGATGCCCTTGGGGTAAGCTGATAGATACCAAATTTTAATTTCAAAGTGAACTAGCCCTTTAACTATAAAGTATGTGTATTAGCAGCATTTGCTCAAGTTAAAGAAGTTGTTAATATGAACATCTGCTGTTTATTTCTCTCAACTTTATAGCATTAAAATGTGTATTGTTTTGTTTTGTTTTGTTAACTAAATGTGTGTGTGTTTGTTTGAAATCTGTTAACCTTAAAATCAATTTATTGGCATAAAATCTACAACAGCAGATGTGCGTAGAATTTTCTATCCTCTAAATGATGCACAATACTATTAACAGTATCATCAGTACCTGTGCTTGTAAGCAAACTGTAGAGGATCCTACTGTGGGTCAATATCAGCTCCAGTGTTGGGGGTAACGCATTACAAGTAACGCGAGTTACATAATAATATTACTTTTTTCAAGTAACTAGTAAAGTAATGCATTACTTTTTAATTTACAAGAAAATATCTGAGTTACTTTTTCAAAAAAGTAACGCCTGTTACTTTTTTCCCCATTTATTGACTGATAGTTATTGAAAAACTAACTGAAATAAAATAATAATTAACAAAAATTAACAATCGTTTTCATAATCATTACGTTCTCACCCCTTGGCGGAAAAATATTTGAGTTGTGTGACAGTTTAGGGAAATACCTGTAAATGGCGCATAAACATTGGGCTTTCTGACGGAGAGACGCAAAGCAGTTTAAAGCAGAGTCCTGCACCGGTCCTGTTAGATAAACGTGCACCAGCAGTACTTTACAGAACACCTGACCCGTTATCCCACAGCAGCACTAATTTATTTCTGTACCAGACCAGAACCGTTTGACATAAAGACCGCGAGTCGCAACCCGAACCGCACACGCATTAATCTACAACATCAGGTACACTCTAAAAACGGATGTGTTAAATATTAACACATTTTGTGTGTTATGGCCATTTTAACACATTTTGTGTAATTTTAAGTTGATCATGTGTAAAAAGAAAGAGAGAGAAACAACACAGTGTGTCCAACACAATATGTGTTAACTATCATCCAATCACATTTCTGCCTATGTCACTCCACAAGCTGTTAAACTAATCCACACCTGTTTTTTTCATTGGTAAATGACGTGGATGCACTCGTGTCAGGTATATGGATTTCCCGCTAGAAATGTAATGTTCTCAGAGCATTATCAAAGCGTCCCACCGGTGTCAATGACGTTCCCAGAATGTTTACCGAGATGGTCATGATGTGGAGTTCTTTGAAGGGTTGGGGACGTTATTTGGAGAATCTTCTGGGATTAACACTGATCAGAGTGTGTTTGGTCCCACAATACAGAGTGTTAAAGTAACACTGAAGCAGAGCTGAACTTAATGAGAAAGTTAACAAGCAGAATTACTGAAGGAAAGAGAAACAGAAAAACAGAGAGAGACAAAGAGACTACAACTGACTTAGTCACAGCCTCAGATGAAATCAACTGAAATAAAACACATTAAATCTCAAACAGCATCACCATCTTCATTTACAGTATTACTAACCAGTTTGACTTTATTTCTGTCATACAAAAGTTTTTAATGAGAATTAACAAAGGTTTAGATGTTGGTTTCATTTCACAAAACTTCACCATCACCATCACTGTGGTCAGAGTTTGCTTTAGTTGGGCTCTCGACCCTTAAATACATATATATACATAAAAAATGTTCCTTTCTTTTTTTGCTATACTTCTGTTTACAGGGCAGATTATTATAGCAAAGAAAAACCTGGAGAAAACATGATCTGATGATGTTGGCTACTTGATGCTGAAAACAATGATCATGTTTTGATGATCATGATTCACTGATTGTTATGTTGAATACTGAAGCTCTTTGTTTCTGTAGGTTGAATTTTAACAGTGTTTGGACAATTTAAACAATTAAAAAAAGCACAATTTTTTTTTGTCTGTGGCACACATAGACATGGAGAATCAACATATGAATCTCAACAATGGTGACAATCAACAAAATTGGCTTAATTTATTCATGTTGCAATGCATTTTGGGAGCCATGAATGAGTTTTGATTGGTGCACCCAGAATGCACTGCAGCATAGAGCTTTTTGTTTATTGTCACCATCGTTGAGATTCATAAGCTGATTCTTGATGAATGTTTGCATCTAACTCATAAGGATGTTCAAAATGTCTTGGGTGCAAAGTGTTTTTAAAATTCAGCAAAGTATCAGATTGTAGATGTATTTTATCTACATCACACCTTATTTTTACTTGTTAATCTCAAATAATCACACATTTGGACTCTGGATCAGATCTGAGAATTAAGACATTACACAACAACTAACTCATCACTAGCGATCAATCAAAACCAACTGATCATGTTTTTTTCTGGGGTTTTTTGCCATAACAAATGTGTTTTGCAAACACAGCTTTACAGCAGTCAGAGAAAAACTAATGTTAGAAAGTCAAGGGTCAAGAGCCCAACTAAAGCAAACACTGATCACATTAATGGTAAGTTCAAATGAAACATTCAACATCTAAACCTCTGTTCTAAATAACTTTTTTAGACAAACTGGTTAGTAATGAGTGAAGCTGGTGATGCTGTTTGTGGAGTTGTTTAATCCTCCTCTGCTGAGATCTTCAGAGATTTATTCTTTTATTTTAGTTGATTTTCTGTTTCTGTTTTTTGCATTCAGTATTCAGTATTGCATTCATTTTAACTGGTTAAGAATAGCACATCTATGACACAAATTGTGTAATTTTTGACACATCAGTGTGTTAAATATTTTAACACACTGCCTGTGTTAAAAATAATAACACACTGGTTGTGTTAAAATTTAATTAACACAAAATGTGTTGTCCTTAACTAGACACACAGGTGTGTTAATATATAACAAAGGTTGTGTTGTTTTTAACACATCTGTTTTTTTAACACACTAATGTGTCATAAATCACGCAATTTGTGTCATATTTGTGTCATTATGACACATTAGTGTGTTAAATATTTTAATGTTATCAACCTGTGTTAAGAAGAATATCACACTGGTTGAGTTGAAATTAACAAAAAATGTGTTGTCCTTAACTTGACACACAGGTTTGTTAAAATATAACACTGGTTGTGTTGTTTTTAACACATTTGTTTTAAGAGTGTAGGCAAACATTCATTTTCTTGTGTAACACAACCAATCAAACCAACATTAGGCATTCTAAGTTGGTGCTTTGACGAAAAACAGACACACAGAGCAACGTGATAATTAACAGAAAAAAAAGATGAGAACGTGCATCCTTTCTGTAAACAATACAAAACTTGGCCGAGCATCTCGTGATCACTCTGCCAAACTTTAGAACAAATATGCATAGGCTAAATCACATCATACACATGCTTATAATTCTTCATAAATAAAGAAAATAACATATTCAAATATGAGCCTTTACTGCGATTGTCGTTATTATTGAATTTCATTAGTCATAATTCATTAGATGATTTATGCGCGGCTGTTCATGGAAAAGTGAGCAAGACACGACAATACCATGATTATGGTTAAATAAGAAAAAAGACATCTAATGTAACGAAATTAGGCTACATTTATTTTCATATTAATATCTCAACAAACCATTAGATTACATTATCGCAACTTGTGTAGATTTATGCGTTAATTTTGTGTCGCTAAACGTTTGCCTCAATAAGTTAAATTATGCTTAAGTCTTTCTTTGGCCTTCGCTCTGGAAGTGATCTGTTGATTCTGCTAAACTTTAATTCAAACCGAAACTAAACTATATAAAAACTAAATAAAAATGTTCACAAAATAAAAACTAAACTAAAACTAACAAAAATATTAATGAAACTAATAAAAACTAAACTGAATTTTATAGCAAATTTGAAAACGATATTAAATAAAACGAATTTAAAAATGCAAAACTATAATAACCTTGGTGTGAACATGCTGTTACTGTAGTTCTAGACTAAATGTGAATGTGCTTTAATTCATCCCACTCGCAAAAAACTGATTTAGTATTCATCAAAATGAATTAAAATGGTGAAATGCAAACACAGAATATGACACAAACCTGCAATAATTAAATATGTTAAACAAAACAAATGTATCTAATCCCATTTTATTAACCAATGTCTTTGCTGCTGACCTTTGATGATCCAGTTCAATCATACTGATAAGAAAAAATTACTTTAGATAAACTATCAATTGTGCTTCATTGTTTTTTTTTTATTGCTGAAGAGTGTTGAACCTTCTTCTCCTGCGTTCTACTGTACAGATGTGAATTTACTTTTTCTTCAGCCTGAGGTTTATTCATTACACTTTTTGGTGTGAAAGGGCTTTACATTTGCTATAATTACAACTTCTTGTATTAAAAACAATCAAGCCCTGCTCATATTTAAAAAGTAACGCAAAAGTAACGCAAAAGTAACGTAACGCATTACTTTCCTAAAAAAGTAACTAAGTAAAGTAATTAGTTACTTTTTTAGGGAGTAACGCAAATTGTAATGCATTACTTTTTAAAAGTAACTTTCCCCAACACTGATCAGCTCTAAGCAGGGAAACCAGATTTTTTTCCAGACATTTCATTACAACAGATGTTAATGCTATTGGTCTGTAATCATTATTGTTCATTGAACATGATTTATTTGGAACAGGTGTGATGACAGATTTTTTTTTTTTTCCACAGGCAGGAGACATTATGTGTACCTATAGATTGTTGAAAAACTTTTTGGTACACACTTGTCTAAAAACATACTGTACCAGACCAGACTGTCACAGTTTCTGAAAGCAGCTTTTTTCCTGTTAATGCACTCCTTCACTTCCTTTGTTATATATGGCTTATTGTTAGAGTACACAATAATGTCTTTTTTTTTTGCCATCACATTACCTACACAAAAAGGATAAGCTTTAGCTAGTTATTGACTCAGTAGCATCATCTATGTTTGTACTGTAGAAGATGCTCTAGTGAGTGCAAGCGAAACATCCTTTAAGTTTTTCTATACATTGTTTTGATTTGTTTTGCTTGAGCACAGTCTTATAACTGGATGGTTTTGTGATCAGAATTTGCTGAGGGTGGCTTAGGTTTGGCAGTATAGGCATTTTTGATGTTGCCATAATATTTGTCCAAAATCTTGTCATGTGTTTTACGTGTGACATATTGTCCAAAGCCAGGAAGCGAAGGTTCCAATTTACAGTGATTAAAATCACCCAAAATTAAAACGGGGACACTAGGGGTTCACCGCAGCTGACAATGGACACAGTCGCCAATAATGATAGCAGCGCTCGCTGCATTCCAGT
Source organism: Aspiorhynchus laticeps (assembly GCA_023376895.1). Classification (NCBI taxonomy): domain Eukaryota; kingdom Metazoa; phylum Chordata; class Actinopteri; order Cypriniformes; family Cyprinidae; genus Aspiorhynchus; species Aspiorhynchus laticeps. The sequence goes on from JALXFT010003854.1 coordinate 167,007, forward strand.
CTGAAGCTCTTCCATTTATTCCGAAGTGACCTGGCATTACACAGTATCATGAAGGGTAGAGGTGGCTGATTCTAATTTTCTAATATACAGTGGTGGCCAAAATTATTAGAACACTACTATTTTCACCATCTTAAAAATGGTTTTAAGTAGTGTTGTCAAATGATTAATCGCGATTAATCTCATCCAAAATAAAAGTTTTTGTTTACTCAATATATGTATATGTACTGTGTATATGTATTATATATATATATATATATATATATATATAAAGACACACACATACAGTATATATTTTGAAAATATTTACATGTATATATTTATATTCATATAATTTATTGTCATGTTACGCTGGATAGGGAACACGCTGGAGGCACGAGCAAACAATTAGCAGTCTTTAATCAAGGAAACACTGGGAATAATCGCGACAGGAGCTTGAGAAAACACACATAGAAACAAGTGGACCCGACAAACATGAACTGAACAGACTGGGGCTTATAAACTCAGGATAATGAGGGACAGACAGGTGCGGGGAATCAACTAATGATCAAACTAAACAAGGACAGGTAGGTGACCAAATAAGGCAAAACAGGAACTGAAACAAATGACAAAACGGGTCCAATCCTGACATTTCGCCCCCTCCCGGAAGGTGCATCCTCGCACCGTAAACAACTAGAGAGGGAGGTATAGGTGGGAGCTTGGGAGGAGGACGGATATCCAGGAGGGGGCCGACGGGCAGAGATCAGGGAGGCGATGAAGGAGGGAGGAGCCAGGGAGACGACAGGAGGGGCCCGCAGCAGGAGGAGCACAGCAGGACCCAGGCCACAGCCATGATGACGGCCCACAGTGGAGCCGACGGAGGGAGGAGCCATGGAGGAGGAATGGCCGCCAACTCCAGGGGGCCGGCCAACGGCAGCGGAGTAGGTGGAGGAGAAGCCCGAGGCGGAGACGGAGAGCCGATGAGCCAGGGAGATGGGGAGGATCGGGGACCAAGGCAGAACAGATGGCGCCGGTGACTGAGGCGGAGACGGGGATCCAGAGGAGGGAGGAGGAGGAGCTAGCGGGCGGGTGGAAGGGAGGAGCAGGTGGGAGGGCGGGCATTTGTGAGCCTCTGGGCTTTCAGGCCTGAACTCAGAAACGGGAGCCTTCTCTGGGCTTAACTCTGGAACGGGAGCCCTCTCTGGGCTTAAAGGCCTTTCTATACTGAACGCAATGCGAAAAAGCGAGGCGAATCGCCGACGAACAGTTTTTTCACACTGAGCGCAAAACGAATGTTCGCCTTCTGCTAATTCACGCATGCACGGTAGGTGGCGCTGACCAACAATGTATTTTTCCTCAGATATGTAGGCTATCTCATATGTGGATTTAACATCAAAATTAAAATAAACAAAGTTTGGTTCTACACCAGAAACACAAACTATCTATAATGCTTACAAGAATAGTTTACATCCTACAATATAATTAGAAGTACAATTAGCATCAAGCTACACTTGAAAATGTATTTAATTATTAATGTATTTGCTTACCCACTTTAAACCATCATCGAGTGCTTGTAATAACTTCCGATTGTGATCTATAATTGATTTTGATTCTATAATAAGCAGACACATGCACTCTTTGTATGTTTAACCCTCTGGTTGTGTTCGGACTCCTGTCACTCTTGTCGTGTTCCCGGTCAAAAATGACCGGACTCCAAACAACTGCTTATAAATCTGTCATTATGCTATATTATCACTAAATATTGGATTCATTCTTTTTGTCAACTTGTTTTCTTTCATTTAGGACTGGTTTTGTGTTTCTATTTGCATCTGATTAATCGTAAGCCTCATTTATCCGAAAGTAGGCTCCTCATTTTTTGAGTGAAAAAATCATTTTTTATGAATAATTTTCACAATATTAAACAAAAAAATATAAAAATTTGCACTGTTTCTCACACTAGTGTACTTTAATGATTCATCAGGAAGTTTGCTTTTAAATGCTTTTATTTTGTACAAAATTGCAAAAAGTCACACTTGTGGTGTTCCCGGTCAAAAATGACCAGACTCCAAACAACTGCTTATAAATCTGTCATTATGCTATATTATCACCAAATATTGGATTCAATCTTTTTGTCAACTTGTTTTCTTTCATTTAGGACTGGTTTTGTGTTTCTATTTGCATCTGATTAATCGTAGGCCTCATTTATCCGAAAGTAGGCACCTCCTTTTTTGAGTGAAAAAATAATTTTTTATGAATAATTTTCACAATATGAGATAAAAAATTATGAAAATGTGCACTGTTTCTCACACTAGTGTGCTTTAATGATTAATCAGGAAGTTTGCTTTTAAATGCTTTTATTTTGTACAAAATTGCAAAAAGTCACACTTGTGGTGTTCCCGGTCAAAAATGACCGGACGCCGATCAATTGCTTATAAATCTGTCATTATGCTATATTATCACCAAATATTGGATTCATTCTTTTTGTCAACTTGTTTTCTTTCATTTAGGACTGGTTTTGTGTTTCTATTTGCATCTGTTTAATCGTAGGCCTTATTTATCCGAAAGTAGGCACCTCCTTTTTTGAGTGAAAAAATCATTTTTTATGAATAATTTTCACAATATGAGATAAAAAATTATGAAAATTGGCACTGTTTCTCACACTAGTGTGCTTTAATGTTTAATCAAGAAGTTTGCTTTTAAATGCTTTTATTTTGTACAAAATTGCACAAAGTCACACTTGTCAAAAATGGCCGGCCATTGAAAGTGAATGGGGAAGTATAAAAGTAAAGCCCTTTTCACACTGCACGTTGGTCCCGGAAAATTGCCAGAAAATTGCCGGAGTGCCTTCTGTGTGAACGCAAACACGTCCCGGGATTGATCCCGGGTTGGGACCTAGTAACATTGACGGGTTCAGTCCCGGAACGAGCGCTGTGTGAACAAAAGCCGGATCAATGCCGTAACGAGTGTGTGGTAGTGATGACGCACTTTGTCGTTCAACTGTTTTACCGGGTGTTTTGAAGGCAGATCAACGTTCACACGATGAAAAATGTGTAAACTAGAATGAAGCAGCGATCAGGGAGCTCCTCACTATCCGCGCTGAAGCTGAAATCATTCTCCAGTTTAGTGAAATGGTGAGCACGCATTATACACGTCACATGAAAGGTCACGTGTCTTTACGGGATCTTTACGGGTTGTGTGTGAATGCACGCACATATTCCGGAAAATCACTGGCAGTGTGAATGCAGCAAATCTGATGATCCGGGAACAAATGCCGGAACACATTACCCGTGTATTTTCCAGAATCTCTGTGTGAAAGGGGCTTCAGAGAAACAACTAGTGTTCAGGAGAATGTTGTGCTTGCAAACATAAAGGCCTTGGACCTGTGCGTGTGTGGATGCATGTATACTCACGCTATCACACTCACACACACACACATCTATGCATACAAACTATTGTGAGAATTACCAACGCTATCTTGCGGCAATTCGTACATATTTTACGAGGTGGCTAATTCGTATGACCTCACTCGTACGATTTAGTATGATTTAGTACAATTTGTCTAAACCCCAGTGACGGGTAGGTTTAGCGGCAGAGTTAGGTGTAGGTCCTTCGTACAAATTCATACGAATTGGCAACTCGTAAAATACGTACGATTTAGCAAAAATCGTATAAATTTGTACGAGCGAGGTCGTACGAATTCGTACGAATTAGCCACCTCGTAAAATATGTACGAATTGCCATGAGATCGGGTTGGAATGACACCTATTTCATCCCACCCTGAACTGCATGCAATATGCTTTCATGAATCTGATATTATAACTCTCTCTCTCTCTCTCACAAACACACACCACATGCTCAAACTGCCTTGTCTTTATCCTGCATTGACTTCAAAATAATCTTTTCTTTCACCACTTATTCTAGACAAAACATTATGACAATAGGTTTTGAGGCTTTCGTGTTCTCACAGAGTAGACGAAAGTTTACAAATAAATGCTAGAGTATACAAATGCCTCACAGTGCCTTGCTTGTCATTCACATGAGGAAGGGACAACTAAGGATGAATCTTACAATGAAGATGCATTGCAAGATATATTGGAAGAGGAAAACATCACTCAACAAGCTGAAAACCTTGCAACAACTGAAGTGGAGCAATCTTCTGATTTCAAGGACCCAGCTGAAGTTGATGTAACGTTCTGGTCGAAGGATGGAAAAAAAATATTATTTTGAAGTCAATGCAGGCCAAAGACAAGGCAGTTTGAACGTGTGTGTGTGTGTGTGTGAGAGAGAAAGAGAGAGAGAGAGAGAGAGAAAGAGAGTTATAATATCAGATTCATAAAAGCATATTGCATACAGTTCAGGGTAGGATGAAATAGGTGTAATACTCACAATAGTTCGTATGCATAGATGTGTGTGTGTGTGTGTGTGTGTGTGTGTGTGTGAGTGTGATAGCGTGAGTATACATGCATCCACACACGCACAGGTCCAAGGCCTTTATGTTTGCAAGCACAACATTCTCCTGAACACTAGTTGTTTCTCTTACTTTCATTCTTCCCCATTCACTTTCAATGGCCGGCCATTTTTGACAAGTGTGACTTTGTGCAATTTTGTACAAAATAAAAGCATTTAAAAGCAAACTTCTTGATTAAACATTAAAGCACACTAGTGTGATAAACAGTGCCAATTTTCATAATTTTTTATCTCATATTGTAAAAATTATTCATAATAAATGCTTTTTTCACTCAAAAAATGAGGTGCCTACTTTCAGATAAATGAGGCCTACGATTAATCAGATGCAAATAGAAACACAAAACCAGTCCTAAATGAAAGAAAACAAGTTGACAAAAAGATTGAATCCAATATTTGGTGATAATATAGCATAATGACAGATTTATAAGCAATTGATCGGAGTCCGGTCATTTTTGACCGGGAACACCACAAGTGTGACTTTTTGCAATTTTGTACAAAATAAAAGCATTTAAAAGCAAACTTCCTGATTAATCATTAAAGCACACTAGTGTGAGAAACAGTGCACATTTTCATAATTTTTTATCTCATATTGTGAAAATTAGTCATAAAAAATGATTTTTTCACTCAAAGAAGGAGGTGCCTACTTTCGGATAAATGAGGCCTACGATTAATCAGATGCAAATAGAAACACAAAACCAGTCCTAAATGAAAGAAAACAAGTTGACAAAAAGATTGAATCCAATATTTGGTGATAATATAGCATAATGACAGATTTATAAGCAATTGATCGGAGTCCGGTCATTTTTGACCGGGAACACCACAAGTGTGACTTTTTGCAATTTTGTACAAAATAAAAGCATTTAAAAGCAAACTTCCTGATTAATCATTAAAGTACACTAGTGTGAGAAACAGTGCAATTTTTTAATTTTTTTGTTTAATATTGTGAAAATTATTCATAAAAAAAGATTTTTTCACTCAAAAAATGAGGAGCCTACTCTCGGATAAATGAGGCCCACGATTAATCAGATGCAAATAGAAACACAAAACCAGTCCTAAATGAAAGAAAACAAGTTGACAAAAAGAATGAATCCAAAATTTAGTGATAATATAGCATAATGACAGATTTATAAGCAGTTGTTTGGAGTCCGGTCATTTTTGACCGGGAACACAACAAGTGTGACTAGGTGAAATAAAACCCATAAAAAATTAAGAAAATTCTAAAAAAATTAGTGAGAAGTACTTATACCCTATGTGCACAAAGTCAGTGAGTTTGAGTCCAATGCGATAACGTTAACTAGTATTTTCGGGAAAAAGAAAATCTTTTTCGGGTCAATTTGACCCGAACACAACCAGAGGGTTAATAATGCTACACTGCTAATACTTGTCATAAACATCCTTTATTGCTATAAAAATACCATGAGCTGCATACAAAGCACATACAGAAAATATATCGTCATAATCATGTCTATTTGCTTTTATATTTCGTGTAGAAAAATGTTTCACTCGATTTTTTTTAATATGGAAGATCTAGAGAGTGAACGTTGTAGGATATCAGAGCGAATGGTGGGCTGGGCACTGGGTCCGGAGTGGCACTGGTGAATGGGGATCTGTGTAACGTTTCTCTCAGTGTTTTTGTTTCTGTTGTGTTCCCCATATGGATGCCCTTCGCGTTTACTCCACAAAGTCAAGTCAAGTCATCTTTATTTATATAGCGCTTTTAACAATACAGATTGTGTCAAAGCACTTAACAGTATCAAGTTGGAGGATAGAGTGTCAGTAATGTATAATAATAAGATTAAACACTCAATTTTCAGTTAAAGGCATTTCATTATTGAATTCAGAGATGTCATTGTCTAGCTCAGTTTAGTTTAAATAATATCTGTGAAATTAAATTGACGATAATCGCTAGAAATTAAGTGTCCCCAACTGAGCAAGCCAGAGGCGACAGCGGCAAGGAACCAAAACTCCCTCTGTGACAGAGTGGAGAAAAAAAAACCTTGGGAGAAACCAGGCTCAGTCGGGGGCCAGTTCTCCTCTGGCCAGGATATTATTGTTTATTTATTGTTTACTTATTGTTTTAATTAAAACTTTAAATGTATTATATTTCTATTTTAATATTGTTGCAATTTCTAACAATAATAGTATTATGTAGTTAGGTATTTTATTATATTTTTAGTTATTTGTTTTATTTTTAGTTTTATTGTATTTTAAGTCGAGGTCTTCACTGGGATTATGTCCTCGGGCTCATCCAGGGGTCCGGCCTCCGCCGACAGTCTGGGCCGCAGACATCATCTCTCGGCGCCGATCCACCATCTGATCCAGACACGGACTGAGAAACAGAATAAGAAACAAACAGACTAATATTAGCGTAGATGTCAATCTTTTTACGATGTAACGAGTACATCGTGTGTTATGGGAAGTGTTCCCGGTTCCGGTTGATCTAATTAATGCAGCCTAACAATCCTTTAACTGATTTGAATAATAGAAGTGTATTAGTGTGTTATGTGTACGCCAGGTTAAAGAGATGGGTCTTTAATCTAGATTTAAACTGACAGAGTGTGTCTGCCTCCCGAACAGTGTTTGGTAGATTGTTCCAGAGTTTGGGCGCTAAATAGGAAAAAGATCTGCCGCCCGCAGTTGATTTTGATATTCTAGGTATTATCAAATGGCCAGAGTTTTGAGAACGCAGCGGACGTGAAGGACTATAATGCGATAAGAGCTCGCTCAAGTACTGAGGAGCTAAACCATTCAGGGCTTTATAAGTAATTAACAAGATTTTAAAATCTATACGATGTTTAGTAGGGAGCCAGTGCAGTGTTGACAGAACCGGGCTAATGTGGTCATACTTCCTGGTTCTAGTAAGAACTCTAGCTGCTGCATTTTGAACCATCTGTAATTTGTTTATTAAGCGTGTAGAACAACCACCCAATAAAGCATTACAATAATCTAACCTTGAGGTCATAAACGCATGAATTAATATTTCTGCATTTGACATTGAGAGCATAGGTCTCAGTTTAGATATATTTTTAAGATGAAAAAATGCAGTTTTACAAATGCTAGAAACGTGGCTGTCAAAGGAGAGATTACTATTAAATAGCACACCTACGTTCCTGACTGATGACGAAGAATTTACAGAGCAGCCATCAAGTGTTATACAGTGTTCTAGGTTATTACTTGTGGGGGTTTTAGGTCCGATAATTAACACCTCTGTTTTTTCAGAATTTAGCAGTAAGAAATTACTCGTCATCCAGTTTTTTATATCGACTATGCATTCCATAAGTTTCTCAATTTGGTGTGTTTCACCAGGCCGTGAAGAAATATAGAGCTGAGTATCATCAGCATAACAGTGAAAGCTAACCCCGTGTTTCCTAATGATATTTCCCAAGGGTAACATATAAAGCGTGAAAAGTAACGGCCCTACACTGTAAAACCCAATAAGTTAGGGTAACTCAAAAGGTTTGAGTAAACCGATTGCCTTAAAAACCTGACAAGTTAAGTTAACTCAAAAATTTGAGGTAACTGGTTGCCTTAAATATTTAAGTTTTTACAACTAACAGTTTTGAGTAGTCTGAACTTATTTCAGTTGAGTTCACAACCCAACAAGTTAGGTTAACTCAAACCGTTTGAGTAAACCGATTGCCTTAAAAACCTGACAAGTTAAGTTAACTCAAAAATTTGAGGTAACTGGTTGCCTTAAATATTTAAGTTTTTACAACTAACAATTATGAGTGCTCTGAACTTATTTCAGTTGAGTTCGCTAAAATAAGATAAACATTGCAGTTAAGTAATTAAGTAATTAATTGAGTGATAATTGTGCATTAGTGATGAACACCTGCTGTTAACAAACAGAATCACTGAAGAAAAAGAAACAAGAACAACAACTAACTTCAGACACAGCCTTAGATAAAACCAACTGAAATAAAATACATTAAATCTCTCAAGATCTGATTAAACAACCCCACAAACAGCATCACCAGCTCCACTTATTAATAACCAGACTGACTTTATTTCTGTCAGACATCTACAGAAGATCTTATTGAGAATTAACTAAGGTTTAGATGTTGATTTAGTTTCATTTGAAGTAACCATGTTAGAGATCAGTGTCTGCTTTAGTTGAGCTCTTGACCCTTGACTACTGTGTTTGTGGGTTTTTTTTCTGGTTGTTGTAACCATGTGTTCCTCAAACATATTTGCTATAACTCAAAAGCCCAGAGAAAATGATCAGTAGTTGGTGTTGTCATGTATTTATAATGACAATCATCTGTTAGTGAACTGATCTCATTGAAAGTGAACATAGACTCATTGTGTGTCTAATCTCTGATTAAATGGATGTTGTATTGATTATAGTAAAAGTGATTCTAAGAGCCAGTGAGTCTATGACCGTCAGTTAATATAAAGGACTTTCCAAACAGTTTGTCCACAAACAATTTTCATCTACAGTAGAAATAAGACTCACACAGACATCAAGAATCAGCTTATGAACCTCAACAATGGTGTCCATTAAAAAAAGAAAAAAAAGAAATCATGCAGCAATGCATGCTGGGAGCCATGGATGAGTTTTGTATTTATTTTTATTTTTTTTAATGTTCACCATTGTTGAGGTTCATAAGTTGATTATTGATGTCTGTGTGAGTCTAATTGCTACCATAGATGAAAACTTTTTGTGGACAAACTGTTTGGAAAGTCCTTTATATTAATTGACAGTCACAGAATCACTGGCTCTTAGAATCACTTTTACTATAATCAATACAACATCCATTTAATCAGAGATTAGACACACAATGAGTCTATGTTCACGTTCAATGAGATCAGTACACTAACAGATGATTGTCATTATAAACATATAACAACCAACTACTGATCATTTTCTCTGGGCTTTTGAGTTGTAGCAAATATGTTCGAAGAACACATGGTTACAACAACCAGAAAAAAACAAGATCATAGTAGTCAAGGGTCAAGAGCTCAACTAAAGCAGACACTGATCTCTAACATGGTTACTTCAAATGAAACTAAATCAACATCTAAACCTTAGTTAATTCTCAATAAGATCTTCTGTAGATGTCTGACAGAAATAAAGTCAGTCTGGTTATTAATAAGTGGAGCCGGTGATGCTGTTTGTGGGGTTGTTTAATCAGATTTTGAGAGATTTAATGTATTTTATTTCAGTTGATTTCATCTAAGGCTGTGTCTGAAGTCAGTTGTAGTAGTTCTTGTGTTTCTCTTTTCTTCAGTGATTATGTTTGTTAACAGCAGGTGTTCATCACTAATACTCAATCAGCACTTAATTAATCACTTAATTACTTAACTGCAAGTTTTAAAACTTACATGGTTTAAGTCAAGGGGAATTTGTTTACTCAAACGGTTTGAGTTATCCTAACTTGTTGGGTTTTACAGTGTAGTACTGAGCCTTGAGGAACTCCATACTGCACTTGTGATCGATATGATACCTCTTCATTCACTGCTACGAATTGATGGCGGTCAGATAAGTACGATTTGAACCATGCTAATGCACTTCCACTAATGCCAACAAAGTTTTCTAGTCTATTCAAAAGAATGTTGTGATCGATAGTGTCGAACGCAGCGCTAAGATCCAGTAGAACTAATAGAGAGATACAACCACGATCAGATGATAAGAGCAGGTCATTTGTAACTCTAATGAGAGCAGTCTCAGTACTATGATACGGTCTAAATCCTGACTGGAAATCCTCACAGATATCATTTTTCTCTAAGAAGGAATATAATTGTGAGGATACAACCTTTTCTAATATCTTTGACAGAAAAGGGAGATTCGAGATCGGTCTGTAATTAACTAGATCTTTGGGGTCAAGTTGTGGTTTTTTAATGAGAGGCTTAATAACAGCCAATTTAAAGTTTTTGGGGACATATCCTAATGACAATGACGAATTAATAATAGCCAAAAAGAGCTATTATTATGACATCTGGAAGCACCTCTTTTAGTAGTTTAGATGGAATAGGGTCTAACATACATGTTGTTGGTTTAGATGATTTAACAAGTTTATACAATTCTTCCTCTCCTATAGTAGAGAATGAGTGGAATTGTTCCTCAGGGGATCTATAGTACACTATTTGATGTGATGATATGGCTGATGGCTGCATGGTTACAATTTGATCTCTAATAGTATCAATCTTGGAAGTAAAATAGTTAATAAAGTCATTACTGCTGTGCTGTTGGGAAATGTCAACACCTGTTGATGCTTTATTTTTTTGTTAATTTTGCCACTGTATTGAATAAATACCTGGGGTTATGTTTGTTTTGTTCTAAAAGAGACGAAAAGTAATCAGATCTAGCAGTTTTTAAAGCTTTTCTGTAGGATAGGGTACTTCCCCGCCAAGCTAAACGAAATACCTCTAGTATTTCATTTTCCATTTTCCGGGCTGCTCTCTTTAGAGTGCGAGTGTGCTCATTACACCACGGTGTTGGACTCTTTTCCTTAATCTTCCTTAAGCGTAAAGGAGCAATTGTATCTAAAGTGCTAGAAAAGAGAGAGTTCATAGTTTCTGTTACATCATCAAGTTGTTCTGAGCTGTTGGATATGCTAAGGAATTGAGATAAATCAGGAAGATTACTTACAAAGCAGTCTTTTGTGGTAGAAGTGATGGTTCTACCATATTTATAAGAAGGAGTTGAATTTACAGCTGTAACTATATGGAGTTTACACAAGACTAGATAATGATCTGATATATCATCGCTTTGCTGCAGAATTTCAACACCATTAACATCAATTCCATGTGACAGTATTAAATCTAGAGTATGATTTCGACTATGAGTAGGTCCTGAAACGTGTTGTCTAACCCCAATAGAGTTCAGAATGTCTATGAATGCTGATCCTAATGCATCTTTTTCATTATCAACATGGATATTAAAATCACCCACAATTAGGACTCTATCTGCAGCCAGCACTAACTCTGATAGAAAATCAGCAAATTCTTTAATAAAGTCTGTATGGTGCCCTGGTGGCCTGTATACAGTAGCCAGTACAAACGTTACGGGGGATTTATCATTAATACTTTTTTCTCTAGATAATTTTATATGAAGCACCATTACTTCAAAGGAGTTATACTTAAAGCCTGTCTTTTGAGAAATACTGAGAATATTGTTAAAAATTGTAGCAACACCTCCCCCTTTGCCTTTTGGACGCGGCTCATTTTTGTAACAGTAATCTTGGGGGGTAGACTCGTTTAAAATAATGTATTCATCTGGTTTTAGCCATGTTTCTGTCAAACAGAGCAAATCTAGGTTATGATCATTAATCAAATCATTTACAAAAAGTGCTTTTGTAGAAAGGGACCTGATATTCAGTAAACCAAGTTTTATCAATTGTTTCTGTGTATTGTAAACAGTTTTTATTTGTTGAACATCAATTAAATTGTTACTCATAAATAGTTTTTGATGTTTTCTGTATTTTCTAGTTCGGGGAACAGACACAGCCTCTATAGTGTGATATCTAGGTGAAGGCGTCTCTATGTGCTGAGAATTAACTGACTTCTGTGACGTGAGGCGGCTAGCAGACGGTCGGTTTAGCCAGTCTGTCTGCTTCCTGACCTGGGCTCCAGTTAGTCAAGTATGAACTCTAAGACTATGTGCCAAATTTCTAGAGAGAATAGCGGCACCACCCCAGGAGGGATGAACACCATCTCTTTTCAACAGGTCAGGTCTGCCCCAAAAACTCGTCCAATTGTCTATAAAACCTATGTTGTTTTGCGGGCACCACTTAGACATCCAGTCATTTAATGATGACAGTCTGCTATGAATCTCATCACCCCGGTAAGCAGGGAGGGGGCCAGAGCATATTACAGTGTCTGACATCATACTTGCAAGTTCACACACCTCTTTAACATTATTTTTAGTGATCTCCGACTGGCGAAGTCGAACATCATTAGCGCCGGCGTGGATAACAATCTTACTGAATTTACGTTTAGCATTAGCCAGCACTTTTAAATTTGCCAAGATGTCAGGCGCTCTGGCTCCCGGTAAACAATGGACTATGGTGGCTGGTGTCTCTATTTTCACGTTCCGTACAATAGAATCGCCAATAACTAGAGCACTTTCACCAGGTTTCTCAGTGGGTGCTTCACTGAGTGGGGAGAACCTGTTTGATGTTCTGATCGGAACGGAAGAGCGGTGTTTTGACCCGCGACTATGCTGCCTCACAGTCACCCAGTTGCCCTGCTGCACAGGCTCTAATGCCGGAACCGAACAATGTACAGGAGTCCCTGAGCTAGTCACATCCAAAGCAGTATCTACAGCCCTCACATTCTTACTGTCCTCAACTAAAGATTGGATGCGTGTCTCTAGTTCTAAAACCTTCTCTGTCAGCCTAACTATTTCCCTGCATTTATCACATGTGAATCCCTCATCGCCGACAGAGAGAGATAAACTATACATGTGGCAGACTGTGCAAATAACAATAGCAGGAGAAGAAGCCATTACTCACCGTGATTGATGAATGATACCAACTTAACTTACCACTTCACTTACCACTGTTGTTTGATGAACTCTTGAAAAACGGAGCGAGAGAGAAATGAAAACGGAGCGAGAAAAAAAGAAAACAATAATAGGCGCGAATAGCAACGCGAATGGAACCGCGAGTGACAAGCTAACGCACTACACTCGTGGTTTTTAAAGCGAGCGATCAAATTAGTTTGATAGATAATACCAGAAATATGGTGGGAATTAAGTTATATATTATCACTTTAAACAACAGAGTGAAAGTAAGGTAAAGATTCAATAAAAAAGCAGAGCTACAATCACAAACTGCACAGCAGCACAACAGACAGAAACAGACTGAAGCAATCGAACAAAGGCGGCGAAGTCCTCTCGAGGACCATCTTCGGACGACGGCACTCTGCACATGATGTTTAAACTGGCATCGTAGAACGCACAGAGCCCGTCATCCAGTTAACTGGTGGTGTTAGCAAGGAGCAGTAACAGTCTAGTATGGTCCTCGAGAGCTTTGTCCCCCTGCTCTAGCAGGAGAAGGAGGAATTCAGGGCGAAGAAGGGCATCAATACGGGGAACACAACGGAAACAAGAACACTGAGAGAAATGTTACGCTGGATAGGGAATATGCTGGAAGCACAAGAAAATGATTAGCAGTCTTTAATCAAGGAAACACTGGGAATAATCACGACAGGAGCTTGAACAAACACACATAGAAACAAGTAGACCCGACAAAATTGAACTGAACAGACTGGGGCTTATAAACTCTGGATAACGAGGGACAGACAGGTGCGGGGAATAAACTACTGATCAAACTAAACAAGGACAGGAAGGTGACCAAATAAGGCAAAACAGGAACTGAAACACATGACAAAACAGGTCCAATCCTGACATTTATATTATATAAAAATATATTTAATATATAACATTACATATTTTTCTTAAATATATGCATGCATGTATTTGTATTTGTATTTGCATATTCATAATAAATATACAAAGTACACCCACATATACTGTGAACAAAAACTTTTATTTTGGATGTGATTAGTCACGATTAATCGTTTGACAGCACAGTTTTAAGTCAGATATTTCTATCTTTTGCTATAGTGTGTCAGTAGGAAATATCAGTTTACATTTCCAAACATTCATTTTGCCATTAATTGTAATAATCCAGTGAAATTTTTGTTTCCACAAGGAGTCTGACATCAGCCAGTGCTCCACACAGAGATCTAGGCCCGCATGTATAAAACTTCTCAGAAATGCTTAAGTCAAGTCAAGTCACCTTTATTTATATAGCGCTTTTAACAATACAGATTGTGTCAAAGCACTTAACAGTATCAAGTTGGAGGATAGAGTGTCAGTAATGTATAATAATAAGATTAAACACTCAATTTTCAGTTAAGGGCATTTCATTATTGAATTCGGAGATGTCATTGTCTAGCTCAGTATAGTTTAAATAGTATCTGTGAAATCCAATTGACGATAATCGTTAGAAATTAAGTGTCCCCAACTGAGCAAGCCAGAGGCGACAGCGACAGTGACATTCTTAAGTTTAAGAATAGCCTTAAGCTTTGACTTAAATGTAAAAAAATCTTAGTCTCATACTCTTAGAAAAGTCCTACTTTTTACTTTTATAAATTAGCTAAAAGCAATTTTCAGTAAAGTCTAAAAGTGATTCTTAAGTGTTGACTGAGATGACACTTAAGTGTTGTGAACTAAGGACTACAATGATGTTAATACAAAATGGCCGACCTCGACCTCTGAATCAGCCAATAGTGAGCCTGCTCATGTAAAGTCACAGCAGCACAACACCAATCATTTAATATAACTAAAATAAAATAATTTAAGACACTGAAATATTTTAATATTTAAATGTATTTTTAAATGATTTGCATTGTGCAAAATTATCACAGATTATTACTGATGCTTAATTTTCTATTGGTTTGTCTCCTCGTTTACAGTTGGAGCAATGATGTGAACATGAGTTCTATCAATGGCTCCAACAACTCCAGGAAAGCCCACAATCCTCATAAAAGTGGCAGATTCCAATTGAATCTCCAAATTCATCCAAAATTCATGTGGAAAGCCACTCTTGCTGTGTGCTTAGGGTCATTGTTGTGTTGGAAGGTGAACCTTCTGCCCAGTCTTTGGTTCTGAATGCTTTGGACTAGATTTTCATTAAGGCTATCTTTAGCCTTAATATTTTGGTGCATTGAGCTTTTCTTCTACACTGATGAGTCCCTCAGTCCCTGCCACTGAAAAACAGGCCCACAGCATGAGGCTGCTACCAGCACACTTTACTTTTGGGATGGTACTCTGCAGGTGATGAGCAGAGCTGGTCTCCTTCAAACATGATGCTTAGAATTGAGGTTCATCAGACCAGATAATCTTGTTTCTCAGAGTCTGAGGATCCTTTAGGTGCTTTTTTTTGCAAATTCCAAGTGTGTTTTCATGTGTCTTCACTGAGGAGAGGATTGAGTTTGGCCACACTGCCATAAAACCCAGATCGGTGGAGTGTTGCAGTGATGTTTTTCCTTCTGTAGGTTTCTCCTATCTGCATATATGATCATGGAGCTCAACTAGAGTGACCATCAGGTTCTTGGTCACCAGTCTAGACAAGGCCCTTCTCCATTAATTGCTCAGTTTGGCCAGGAGGCCAGCTCTAGGAAGGGTCCTGGTTGTTTCAATCTTCTTCCATTAAGGGTAACAGAGATTACATGCTTCTGTGAACCTTCAATGCTGCAGAAATTTTTCTGTACTCTTCCCCAGATTTGTGCCTCGATACAATCCTGTCTCGGAGATCTACAGACAATTCCTTGGACTTAGTGGCTTGGTTTGTGGTCTGACATGCACTGTTAACTGTGGGACCTTATATAGGCAGGTGTGTGTCTTTCCAAATCATGTCCAATCAACTGAATTTACCACAGGTGTACTCCAATCATGTTGTAGAAACATCTCAAGGATGATCAATGGAAACAGGATGCACCTGAGTTCAATTTTGAGTGTCATAGGAAAGGCTGTGAATACTTATGTACATGTGATTTTTTTCATTTTTTATTTTTAATAAATTTGAAAGATTTCAAACAAACTTCTTTCACATTGTCATTATAGGGTATTGTTTGTAGAATTTTAAGGAAAATAATGAATTTAATCCATTGTGGAATAAGGCTGTAACATAACAAAATGTGGAAAAAGTGAAGAGCTGTGACTACTTTCCGGATGCACTGTAAAAAAGGACCTGGCTGCCTGGCGGTTCATCAACAACTACCCCAGCATGTTCGGTCAGAAAACTCGGAGTAATCTTTGATGACTAGCTGAACTTTAAGGACCACATTGTAAAGACAGCTCGATCATGCAGGTTTGCATTAACTTCTGAGCCTAGCTAGACTGGCTTCCTTGTCTACAAATGGCTCATTCAGTTATTTGAAGAACCTGCTGTGGAGAGCCTTCTCCTTCACACACTCAATCCAGTCTTGTTTGATATTCTCTCTCAGTGCTCAGCTTTCATCAAGAAAATTCCCACTCGGCATTCCGCCCACAGTTCTAGCACTCTCTGGATGATCTTCATGCCTGGGAAGACCATAATGTTTGTGGATCTCTTTCGCCATCTTTGTCAGGGAGTACTTGGTTTTGCTGGCTTCATGCTTCTTCACTATCTTCATGAGCTTGGCACTACCTCATTCGAAGTATTTGCTAAGTGCGATGATGGCAATGTTATACAAAGATTCAAGTTCAATAAGCCCATGGCCACTGTTGCATCTCTTGATATGCAACTAGTTTGTGTCTGATTTACGATGGTGCATGTCGTGCATCATTAGCAATTTCCTCATCTTCCTGTCCATTTTCCTGATCTCTTATACACAGCAAAATCCCCATTGTTAAATTAACACTGCCAAGTGTCTATATAGCCCCTTTCACACTGCACGTTGGTCCCGGAAAATTGCCAGAAAATTGCCGGAGTGCCTTCTGTGTGAACGCAAACACATCCCGGGATTAATTCCGGGATTGATCCCAGGTTGGGGACCTAGTAACATTGCCGGGTTCAGTCCCGGAACGAGCGCGTAGTGTCGTAGTGATGACGCACTTTATCGTTCGACTGTTTTACCAGTTGTTTTGAAGGCAGATCAACGTTCACACGATGAAAAATGTGTAAACTGGAATGAAGCAGCGATCAGGGAGCTCCTCACTATTCGCGCTGAAGCTGAAATCGTTCGCCAGTTTAGTGAAATGGTGCGCAGCGCATTATACACATCACATGAAATATCACATGTCTTTACGGGATCTTTGCGGGTTGTATGTGAACGCACACACAGATTCCGGAAAATCACAGGCAGCGAGAATGAACCAAAATCAAACAATCCCGGGATGATTTCTGGAGCACATTATCTGTGTGTTTTCCGGAATCTCTGTGTGAAAGAGGCTTATGTGTCCACACTACAGAGTGTTAAATGTAATACTGAAGTGGTGTTAAATTAACACTGCCGAATATCTATATGGGTCTGCACTACAGATTGTTAAAAGTAACACTGAAGCAGTGTTAAAGTTCATGAGGTAATTAAGATATTCATTAGGGCTTTTCACACTGTGCTTAACCCCGGGTTATTGTCGTTCTAAACACCGCTTTTAACCCCGGGTAAAGACGTGTTTCACACCTGTAATTTGAAAGCGGTGTTAGCACCGCATTTTACCCGGGGTTATGAAACCCTGCTCCGGAGCAGGGTTAGCACCGCATTTGTGGTGTTAACCCCGCATTGCGGTGCTAAGTTTGTTCAGTGTAAAACGAGCGGTGTTTGCTTGTTGCTGCTGGACGCTTGGCAACAGACAGCCAATCAGAAATTGAGCAGTGAGGCTCATGTCACGTCAGTAACAGGAAACGCGCGTCGTGTAAACTGCAGCCAGTGAGAAAAATATCAAAAGACGGAAAGCGTGTGAACTGGAGTGAATAGGAGACGGTATTATTCTTACGCTACTGTACAAGTAAACACTAACCTTAGTCTCTCCACACTTAAAAGAAATTCAAAGAAATATTCACATACTTTGCTCCTTGTTTTCTTTCTTTTGTACTTTTGTCTTTGTTTTCTTGGCTTTATGCGTCTCATGAGGCCGTTCACATGTTGCGCCGAAAAATGCGTTTAAAATGCTAAGCGCGCCGTTTTCTTCTTTCCAACGTGCTCTGTAGCTTGCGCTCCCATGGCATCTGCCGTTACTAAGCAAGCATGACCTGCACTCTTCATGAAGACGCAGAAGTTTCAGCAAAGGATAAATGGATTTCCAGCACTAAATCGCTTGCAGTAGCTCTGCTACTAAATTTATTTAAAAATGGCTATTCCTGCCTGTACAGCTATGATCAGCTTTTCCTCAATCTTCACTGATCTAAAAACATAAGAGGCCACGTTGTTTTTAATAACTGGCAAGACGCGGGAAAAGCCGTGTAAACAGATTGCCTGCTGTTCGTCCAATCAGTGACAGTGACACCACAAATATGCAAATAAGAACGTTAACCCGGGGTTTAGGAATGTACAGTGTGAAACGACTGTTAATGAATACCCAGGGTTAACAGTTAACCCCAGGTAAAGTATGAGCAGTGTGAAACGTGATTACAGATAACCCAGGATTCCTTTATCTGGTGTTTAGGATGACCCAGGGTTAACAATTTCAAGTGTGAAAAGCCCTATTGAGTGATGATTGACCATTATTGAACACACCTGATGTTAACAAGC
Organism: Aspiorhynchus laticeps; assembly: GCA_023376895.1. Taxonomy (NCBI): domain Eukaryota; kingdom Metazoa; phylum Chordata; class Actinopteri; order Cypriniformes; family Cyprinidae; genus Aspiorhynchus; species Aspiorhynchus laticeps. The sequence goes on from JALXFT010003854.1 coordinate 185,634, forward strand.
AGAATCACCAAAGAAGAAAATCACAATTATTAAGTCACCATTATAGTGGTCAGTGTTTACTTTAGTTGTGCTCTTGACCCTTACATTTTTAATATTAAAATATGTTTTGTTGCTATAACTGAATTGTAACAGCTAGACTTTTGTAAAGAGCAAAAGCTATCAGGTGGTGGTGATTATGTTCTAACATAATCATTATTTGACCGGAACTCATTTAGAATCTAATCTCTGAGTTACATTTCCTTTATTGATTACAACAGCCTTGTGATTCTACAGTAAACGTTCTGTGTTTACTATAAATCTTAATCTAGGAGCTGTTCTGATGCTAAAACAAACAACAACAAAAAAACCTTCAAAAAAGTATTTATTTTAGGCGCACACAGACATCAAGAATCAGCGTATGAATCTCAACAACGGTGACAAACAGCATATTCAGATAAACAGATCAACTCTGAACATCACAAAACAAGCTACTAAAAAGACATAAAAACAGCAAAAATAAAAGAAAATAGTAAGAATAAAAAAGTACAAAGACAATTCAGCTCATAATTTATTCATGCTGCAATGCATGATGGGAGCCATGGATGAGTTTTGATTGGCTTCAGCATGCTTTTTTGATGGTCACTGTTGTTGTGATTCTCACGCTGTTTCTTGATGTCTGTGTGTCTAAAAAGTTAAAAAAAAAAATTTAAGTTTTTGATCAAAATAAGTTTTAAAAACATTGGTCTGATAGTACTGAAAATGCCAGATCTTATGTTGTTCACCGTGTTAACGTAACCAACAAATAAAACCTAACTCAGTTATTTAGATCATTACATAATGATTATGTCAAAACATAATTATCCCCACCTGATGACTTTTGCTCTTTGCTTCTCTAGCTGTTATAATTCAGTTATAACAGCCAAACAATATGTCATAGCAAAAAGTCAAGGGTCAAGAGCCCAACGAAAGTAAACAATGCCCACTATAATGGTTACTTCAAAATTGTGATTTTCTTATTTGGTGATTCTGCTTGTTAACATCAGGTGTCTTCAACAATGGCCAATCATCACTCAATGAATCTCTTAAGTCGCTTTGGATAATGACTAAATTTGACGTCTGCCAAATGACTAAATGTAAATGCTAATTACCTCATTAACTTTAACACTGATTCAGTGTTACTTTTAATACTCTGTAGGGTGGACACATATAGACACTTGGCAGTGTTAATTTAACACTGGGGATTTTGCTGTGTACTCTCCAGTCCACAATGCCGAAGCTGTATGTGAGGACAGGGACTGCTAAATTGTTGATGGCTCTGATCTTGTTCTTGGCGTTGAGCTTCCTCCTAAGTGCCAGGCAGACTCAGTGATAGTACTCCTTGATGATCTTACTCTTCATCTCATTGTGCTGAATACCATCACCTTTGTCGATGCCCAGGGTCCTTGTACACTTCATTCTGCCCAAGGTTCTTAATGGATGAACCTCCGCTCAGCTGGATTTTGTAGCTGTTGACTCGTACACCTTTCATGAAGATAATTGTTGCGCACTGATTAGCTACTCCTCAATATAATGTAGAAACTTAATTTTTCTGTGAAGCTGCTTTGCAATGATTAGTATTATGAAAAGCACTATACAAATAAATGTGATTTGATTTTAATTGAATTGAACTTGTCCAAACTCTATACAGATGTAGTCACTGAACGTCTTGATGATGTGCATTGCCTGCATGAGCTGCTTCTCGTCTCTACCGAAGATGTTGAGGTCATCCATGTAGAACAGATGGCTCATGATGTTCTTGTTGTCGAATTGCATATCTGATACCTTGCCTGTTATGCATATTCAAGAGAGGTATGAGGCTGAGGCAGAACAGCAAGGGAAACAGTAAGTCATCTTTGAAGATTCCCCACTTGATGCAGATTGATCATGTCCTGATGCTGCTGTTCTGGTAGAAAAGATGCATCTCTAACTTCCATTCCTTTATTGATGCTTTGATGAACTAAATGATGGTGAGACTCACTCGATAGATCTTAAGGTCTTCCAGGGTACACGAATGAGGGATGTTGTCGTACAGAGATTTGCTCTTGTACAGATGCAATGTGACTCCGGTCATCACCCATTCGGGGATGGATCTTGGGTCTCACAAAACTTCGTTTTATTGCTCTTGTCAGGTGTTGGTGTATAGTGTTGAAGCTCTTGAGCCAGAAGTTTTGCAACTTGTCTGGACCCGGAGATTTCCAGTCCTGACCTTGGTCCATACTGAGCAAATACCGAAACTTGCTAATTCCAATACATCCATAACATGCTTCTGTGAACATGTTAGAAATACTGCTGCTGCAACTATAACATATATGAAATAACCGCCATATAGCATACGTGAATTACCCCATAGCAGATCTATACAGGTGGAGCTGGGGAAGGAGGAGGGTATCTGAAGCGTGCTACAACTGCTACAGCAAGTGCTGGCCAAATATTATATATATATATATATATATATACTGTATTAGGGATGGGAAGATTCCCCGATTCGCTCGGTGCTTCGCAATAAAAAGTTAACGATGCGATGCATCGGTTTAAAAAGTGTGCATCAGCTACAAGTTGGCATTTATATCGCGATGCATCGTTTCTAACATATTTGCATTGGTAAAAACTATTTATTTATATATAATTACTAGTGGATGCGCTATACTTTTATTATTTAGAAAGTGACTAATAATCTGTGACTGATTTCTCCTCTCTAAACTGTGTCTCAACCGCATTCTCTCATCACTGCTGCTGCGTGAACATGACGAATCACAACAGCACGGAGACCTGAGGAAAAGCGGGAATTAAAGTCCAAAACCTGACTTGAAATAACAAATCAATCAGAGCTAAAGCGGTTCCATAAACGACAAATTAAATTCACACAATCTCACTAATTTGTGCAAGCTTATTCTTAAGCAGATCTTAATGTCGATCATGGGTCAGATTGATCCACTGATGGCCAACAACGAATATATCTGTGCTGTTTAATGCATTTGAGACATTGTGTTTTCTTCAGTGCATAACTGACATGTCACAGGTATATTTTTCATCTGTAAATGTTAGAAAGTCATGCAAACATATCCATTTTGCTGTCAGGAGTGGGCAGGGCTTACGCGAGAGGAACGAGCGCTGCTGCGCGCTAAACAGACGGAGCACAGTCGAATAGAAGAGCAACAATTATGAGTAAAATATACATTTTGCTAAAATATTTGCTGTTGGACATTAAATGTGTCTTTTGTGGAATTTTAAACCTACATCTAAGTGTATTTTTATGATAGCAGTGGCTGTAAAGGGACTATTGTAATAGGTAAATCAAATGTAAGCTAGTACAGTACTAATTACTAAGCTCAAATGAGTTAATGTATGTTTCTAATAGCAGTTAAAATATAGTGATTTTCTTTATTATTTATTTTCATTTTTAATTCAGTGATTTTAACTATTAATTTAGTTATTTTAATGCTTTAAAGAGCAATTTGAGATTGTAATGTTCTAATGTTTTGCTATCTGTTCTGCAAACTATAAAAGGTACAGCTGTCATAAAACCAGAGAGAAAGGCTGCATGGCAAGAAACAAAAAAAAAGAAAAGTCAAATAGTACACAGTAAAATCATGAGTGTTAAATTAACACTGCTCGGATCATATATGGTCCCACTCTAAAAGAGTGTTAAAGTAACACTGAAGCAGTGTTAAAGTTAATGGGATAGTTTGATTGCCGATTGAGCATTAGTGATGAACACCTGCTGTTAACAAGCAGAATCACTGAACAAAAGAGAAACACAAGAACTACAACTGACTTCAACCACATCCTTAGATGAAATCAACTGAAATAAAATACATTAAATATCTCAAGATCTCAGCAGAAGATGATTAATCATCTCCACAAACAGCATCACCAACTTCACTCACTACTAACCAGTTTGACTTTTTTTTGTCATGCATCTAAAAATTTCTTATTAAGAATTAACAGAGGTTTAAATGTTAATGTTTATTGAAAATAATAAAATTTGAATTCACCGTTGTGGAGATAAGCGTTTGCTTTAGTTGAGCTGTTGACCCTCAACTTTTTAACATTAGTTTTTCTCTCTTTGCTGTAATTTTGTTTATGAAACACATTTGTTATGGCAAGAAAAGCCAAGAGAAAATGTAATCAGGTTATGGCTATTATTTGATAATGATGTAGTTGTCATGCAGTAGCCTGATTCACTGATGTCATCAGTGGTGTTGTATATATTTAGTTGGTTATTGTCACAACTGCATTTTAATGAAACATGAATAACTTTAAAAACACTTTGCACACCATTTTAGACACGCATACATCAAGAATCAGCATATGAATCTCAACAATGGTGATGATTATGAGACAGATTCATGTTGCAATGCATTCTGGGTGCACCAACCATAACTCATCCATGGCTCCCAGCATGCATTGCAACATGAATAAATTATGCAGCTGCATTGTCTTAGTATTTTTTATTCTTACTTTCACCATTGCTGAGATTCACATGCTGAGGAGACAGAGATGTGTGCAAATTTTTCAGGAGCAGAAGAATATTTCTTTGATATGTTTGACGACGAGCAGATAATCAAGTAGTATTGTTTGGACAGAGCGGGCATCATATTTGTCAACGATTTGGTGAGGGAAGTCATATCGCCAGTAAATTTATACAGCAATGCATTTTCAGCAGAACTGAAGGTTGTGATGACGCTTTGTTTCCTTGTCACAGGAAAAAAGCAGCAGTGCTGATGATTTGGGGCCATCACAATCATCAATAAGCCGAATTGTCATGTAATCAATTATGGCACTTACAGGTCCACACATTGTCACGCGTTTCATTGACTTCCCAACAACACCCAGCATAATCCAACAGAAGCAAACACAATTTATGCAAATAGCCGGCTTCCCAGGAGTAGTAGGTGCAATTGATGGCACTCCCAGATCATTGCTCCCAGCGTAAACGAGAACGTTTATGTGAACAGGAAGAGGTACCACAGCATCAACACACAAGTAGTGTTCGATGCAGACTACAGTATTTTGGATGTGGTACCCAAATGGCCTGGGTCTACACATGATGCGCAGATATTGAATGAAAGTGGCCTGAAGCAGCTGTTTGAAAGGCACTTTGTGCCGCCGGGGTGTCATCTAATAGGAGATAAAGGATACCCTTTACGCCGTTGGCTGCTCACCCCTTTCCATATGCCACTGACAGAAGCCCAACTCAGCTACAACAGGTAGCCTATATTGTAAGCTATTTATGCACAATTATTTTTATAGTTTATTAATACAACTCTCTATCATAATAAAGGCTATAAATAAGGTTTTCATTTTGTATCCCTTAGGGCACATCGTATCACAAGAAGTGTGGTGGAGAGAGGGATTGGCCAGTGGAAAAGTAGATTCCACATTCTACACTCAGAAATTCGGTACTCCCCTGAAAGAGTGTGCCGTATCATAATGGCTTGTGCAATACTGCATAATATTTGCAAGAGGCGCAACATACCACCCCCACCAGAGGATGATGATGATGGAGAAGCTGGAGATGCCAGCCCCCTTAGCAACATCAATCCATGTGATGAGGCAGCCTTCAGACAACACTTTGCCAACCTCTTTTTTTCGAAATTAAGTTTTAATACACACAAGTGGGTTTTTTTCAGGACATTTTATTTGTCATTCTTGTTTTTTTCTTTACAGTGCTATAGTATACTGCCCTACAAAGCAAAAAGGCAGTAACTGCATTTTTGGTCAAAAATTAGTTATTATCATTTTCATGACATTCAAGGCATCCTTTGTTATGTGACAAAACATCTTATCTCAAATGTGTGTCGTTTTGGAGAAAAATGGTAGTCGTTTGTACAGTAACTGCAAAAAGCCCTAGTGAAACAAAGCATGAGTACAGTAACATCCATTGCTGTATTCTTGTTATGTTTTAACTGACAAAAAATAACCGTGTTGCTGCGCAGTGAAGTTACTGTTGCCATGGTGAACACACACAGCTGATTTCGCGGCATCCTCACGGGACGGTTTTAACATTTGCGATTTCACCCTTCTAACTTCACACAAATTTTGTTTGAGATGGCACAAAGCCGGGGAAAGAAGATGGTCGAACTGGCGTTGAAAAGAAAATACCAGGAGAATGGTAAGTAACAGTGACAGATTAAACATTTAGAGGCTATCACAATATAAACACCTGTCAGCCGCCAGGGCGGGACTTCCTCTCAGAGGTCCATTCAGATAGCATTATGCTAATTGACAGGCGATGTTTTAAATAGCTTTGCTTACCTGCCCCTGATCCTCCCTGCTCCTAGCTGTAACTTTATCCTCTGTAACTTCACATCATTGCCGATGCCATGTCATCATTTTGTTGTTCATGTCACAAAGTTATAATCCATAGGCTAATCATTCACAGCGTTGTTGTCCAGCAGGAGAATATAACTGTCCATAAACACAGCTATCGGTGTAACAGTTATTCTTTAACGTGACAGGTGTCTGTTCAACTTAAAACACAGCTGTGTCAGTGCAATGGGTTGTGGGAAGTGCAGTCCAGTGTGCTGTGTGGTGTAAGAGTCAGTGTGGTGAGTGAGTGACATCTGGTGGAGAGTTAACAGAAGAACATGACCAGGATTCGTGACAGAAACACTTAGGCAAAATGATTTTGTTTTGCTCTGTTGAATTGGAGTTTAACTTGCCTATATTGCTCCAAAGAAAAGTTGTTTTGCAGTGCTTTAACATTAATGTGATTTGTAGGTATAGCAGATACTACATTACAGATACAGAAACACCCCCAGACACACATTAATCTAATACTCACACATAATAATATGGTCCTATTCAAAATAAATTGTCCCCATTTGGGCCTTGATACAGCTTAGTTTTGATAAGCAGCCGTTTCAGCACCAGAACAGCTTCCGGGTGGAAAATATTGACCTAAAATGGTCAAATTAGTTTGGGTTTGGTATATCCATGTTCAGGAAAACAAATGGTTCCAATTATTTCAAATACAGTGTATCTAACACACCCAGAGCCCAAGTTGTGGCAAAATAGTTTTTGGAGAATCTGTAGTTACTGCCTTTTTCCTTGGTATGGTGCCACGTTTTTGGTAAGTAATACAAAGCAAGAATACAGTAACTGCAAAATAGGGGTAAAATATCAAATTAAATATGAGGATTGATATGTACAAAGAATAAGCTAATATAAAGTAACAAAACAGCCACATGTACAATAATCTACCTACAACTACTTAGGCTGGATGACAGGATAACTTTAAAGTCATTTTTCTCAGTTCTGCACTCGGCGTAGTTACTGCCTTTTTGCTTTGTAGGGCAGTATAGTATTCCTGTTGCAGTGTCAATAATTTAATTTTAAGTTTTAGTTTTTCTCTCCGCAGTGCTTGCAGGTCGTCTGGGAGCGGGTCCTCTGCCGTGCTGTCATCCAGTGCTGGGCTGTAATTCACCACCAGGCATACCTGACTTGATGTGCATAAGAGGACATCCAAAGCGGGGGTGGCATACAGAGAGCCCGTGTTTAAGCTGGCCGGGCCAGGCGAATCCCCTGCGTGTTCATTATAACTGAAAAATAAAACATTTTAGACACTGAATATTGTCATGGTTTTGAGTTAATCAAAAATTATTTGGGCCGCATCTTTGTGATAGAATTTGGAGCTTCATTGCTGCAGGATCCTGGCTACCCTCCACTCCGGAGATGACGGCATTGTCCTCCCCAAGTACGTGCTGCACCACCTCACAAAGGGCGATCAGTGGTTTGCCTGGGGGGCCTCCGCCTGAGTTTGAATATCAGTTATAATACAGACTACAAGTAAATCAGGTAGAGCTAATGGCAAAGGGCATATGCAAGCAAGTGGGAAATAAATTATGTATACCTGTGCGCAAAATGTTGGATTTGCCTATTTCAGTGCGGCTTTTGCTGAGAATGTTGTACCATTTCTTCTCACAGTCAGATGGTGACCGAATGCATGAGACCTGTGAAGCGTTTAACTGTACGGAGATGTCCTCCCATGCCTTTTTCTTGTCAGCGCTGGTTAATGTTGGGCTGAACTTGCCTTTTATTACCTGTTTTCGCTGTTCTATTAATTCAGCAAGCAGTAGCGCTTCTTCCTCCTGCCAGTTCGGTTTTCTTTTGGAATCCATGGTAGTTGATAGGGGTGGCACGGTACATGTATTCGTACCGAACCATCACGGTACGGACATCTCGGTTCGGTGCATGAGGCCTTACGACGAATACAGGCAATTCACCCCCAATCCAGAAGGGGGCGCCCGCAGTAATGCAACGCTGTTTGATAACCGCCAGCGCCAGCAGAAGAGCAGCGAACGCCATGAGTTGCGCACTTGAAAACAAAGCCCACTAGACAGTGACCATGTGCTGATTCTGAATGCGTCTCTCACATAGACTGACAAAGGAGTATACTTTAAAGGCTTGCACACTCAACTGTTTGACAGTACTGTCAAACTTTCCTTAAGGATGGTACTCCTCTGGTACTGCTCGGCGACTTCAACATCCACCTAGAAAAACCCCAGGCTACTGACTTTAACACTCTTTTCACTTCATTTGACCTCAAACGAGTGTCTACTACGGCTACTCACAAATCAGGTAACCAACTGGACCTCATCTACACCCGCTACTGCTCCACTGACAACACATTAGTAACTCCACTGCACACCTCAGACCACTTCCTCATCACTTCTAACCTCACACTAACTCCTGATATAGCACACGCTCCTCCGCAGGTCACCTTTCAGCGTAACCTGCGCTCGCTCTCTCCCTCTCGCCTATCCTCAATGGTTTCATCCGCACTACCTTCACCCTCTCAGTTTTCAGCACTCGACACAAACAGTGCTACTGACACTCTTTGCTTCACTCTAACATCTTGCTTAGACAACTTTTTTTTTTTTTTTTTTGGCCTGTCAGTAACACAGATAACACAAGACAGTACGTATATGTGGCTATGCTATCATCATTCACAGCCTTTTTTTTTTTTTTTTTTTTTTTAATATTTATTTATTTATTTTATTTATTTATTTATTTATTTTATTTTTAATTAATTAATTTAATTTTATATACCCTTTTATTTAACCACACTATGACAGACAAGACCAGGGGACAGAGAAAACAAGAGAGAGAAGAAAGAAAAAAAAAGAAAAAAATAAATAAAACAAACAAAAAAAACAAAACCAGACAATTTGCTTCGATACCTGCTGACAAAAAGAGAAAACAACAGAAGAAAACAACAAAAGACACAACATCCGAGAGACTGCAGCAACAACCAACATCTGTATGAATCACAATAAATTCTAAATGTTAAATGTTATTGAGCAGCACACATAACTAATATTACAAAATAAGTTTTGAAGCAACAGCAGATCAAGACAATGTGTGTCTGTGAGCACCTGTTTTTACACCAATGTGAATGCTTGAGTGTACACCTGTGTGTGTGAGCGCGCTTGTGTTCATAAGGTTCCTCCATGTAAATGTTTAATAGTGTGTGTGGGGAACAACAGTGTCATCCCACAAGGCATGAAGCAGGCATGGAAAAGACCCGGGCCCCAAACATCCGGGGGCCCCCCAGGGCACGGGACCCCCAGGAGAACCACCGCAGGGACAACAGCGGCCTCCACCCAGAAAAGGGCAGAGGAGAGCCCGAAGGCGGGACCTCCGACAGCCACAGTGTAGACGCCCTAGGGTACCGTGGCGGCAAGCCTGCAGGCTCCACCGGCATCCGACCACACCAGGGCAGACCGGGCCCTGGGCCCGGAGACCCAAAGGCCCCCCACCCCCCAATCGGGGCCCAGCAAGGCCAGTAGGGCCAGGCCCTGCCAAGCGACCGCCGAGAGCGGGCCGGCACTCACCCGAGCATCCTGCCCCGGCGCGAGAAACCACCAATGCACTGGCGGCATCCTCCACCAGCAGGGCATGGTGGTGGGGTGGGGGTCGGCTAAGATGATGAGTGAGGCGGAGTCTAAGGCCCGACCTGACACATAGACGTAGACGAACAAGCACACATATACACAAGCATACGTTCCCACCCTCATGCACGCAAACGAATATTCACACCCTCGCCCCACATGTAGACACACAAAAATGGACACGATACTCACACTCACACTCCCCATATGCACTCTATACTCCTAGATCCAGGCACCACCACCCCCAGAGGGGTAGTCAGCGCCCGATCCCGGAGCTGAACCCCCTTCGCTCCGGCGTGGGGACAGGAAGACCACCCCGAACAGCCCAGACCCCGACCGGGCGGCCAGCTCATCCTCACAGCCTCCGGCCCCAGACAGAGAACAGAGAACAGGGGTGTGAGAAAAAAAAAAAAAAAGGACCCCATGCTTCACCCCACCCGCTCAAATGTAGTGTTGGTGTGTGTTGTTCTAAGGTGCTTTAAAACAGGGGTGCTTTAAAACAGGGGAGGGGCACCCTCGACAAACTTGTGTCAGCTCGTCCCCTCCCTAGAGCCCTCAATGTCTATGTGCAACTTAAAATTGAGAAGTGGGCACTGGCACCAGAGGGAAGACTGAATGAACAGACCGCCCTCCGGATGCCATTCAGTGTGCCCACCCCCAAAGCCCTATATGTATGTGTCATGTGACAGTAAGTAATGAGAATGTCTAAGCTGTAATGTGTGATTGAGATGCAGGCGGCCACGAGGAGACAGAGGAGTACCACCTCCCCCGCATCCCAGCGACGCACCCGCACCTCAAAACCCTACCTATGTGTTGGTGTGATGGAGCGGGAGAAGTGAAGCCTTAGGGATGGGGAGGAAAGCATCAGAGGGGGCAAAATACCCCCCCTCTGGAGCCAGCTCCCCCGCTGACCCCCATAGGCACCCCCGTTACCCCAAATCTGCCCAGGGCGGGGGGCCCAGGCCCATCCAGACCAGGGCCCATGGCAGCCCGGGGCGGCCCACCAGACCCCACAGCAGAGGAAAAACTACCCCACCCCATCATTCAGTCAGCTCCCAGACTACATAAGACAATAAGACACCCAGGTAAAGCCCATTTACCCCGCCTCTATTAGACCCCCCCCCCCCCCCCCCCCCCCCCCCCCCCCCCCCCCCCCCCCCCCCGCGGAGGTACCGATGCATCGAAGACCCCCACACCAGAGCCGGGCCCAAGCGCATGCACCAACCCATGCTCCCGGTGGCACACCAACCAGGACCCAAGCCCCCCAGGCCCAGCCGTAACCCCAACCCGGAGGCAGAGCGCCCCCAGAACCCCAAGCCCCCCCGGACCAACCCCGGAACAGTGCGGGTGCCAGGCTGGCAACCTACGTCCGCCGGCACAGGCATCCCCAGCAGCGCCGCATGCAGCTGTCAGAAAAACAGCACCCAAGAGTCACCAATACCCCATCCAGGCCAAGGCCGCAGCCCCAGCGCCGAACCCCCCAAGAAACCCATCCCCAGGGAACCCCCAGAAGCCCCAGGCCCATATCGCCACCCCAAAAACATTTTGCAATAGGAAGTGATACTGATTCATCTATTTTGGAAAGTGCCCTGTATATTTTAGACATTAATTTGGGGGTTTTGAGATTAAGAAAATCTGCCACACTTGGTGGTATTTGTAAGTTGATATGATTAGACTTAAATTTCCTTTTTACAATAGATTTAATTTGTTGATATTCTAAAAATCTGTGCTTATTAATCCCATATTGTTTAACTAATTTGTCAAAGGGAATAAAGTCTGTCCCTTCGAATATATGTTCCAGGTATTTAATACCTTTACAACTCCAATCTTTGAAGTTTATCATATTGTTGTTTAGCAATATGTCAGGATTGTTCCAGATGGGGGTACGTTTGCATGGGATTAGTGACGACTCCGTCATTTTTAGAAACTCCCACCATGCTGTCAGAGAAGAGCTGATACTGATGCTTTTGAAGTATACGTGTCGTTTGCTGATCGAGCTAATGAATGGCAGATCCGAAATCTCTATATTATTGCATAATGCCTGTTCTACATCTAGCCAAGTCTCATCTAAGAGGGTGTGTTTTAACCACCCTGAAATGTGTTGAAGCCTGTTGGCTAAGAAATAGTGGTGAAAGTTAGGTAGATCTAGTCCTCCTTTATCCTTGGTCTTTTGCAGCGTTTTTAAGCTAATACGCGGGGGTTTACCTTTCCAAAGGAATTTAGAGATGGAGGAGTCCAGAGATCTAAACCAGTCAGGTGGTGGTTTGCTCGGGATCATTGCAAATAAATAATTAATTCTTGGCAAAACCATCATTTTTATTGAGGCGACTCTTCCCATGAGTGATATGGGTAGAGACCTCCATCTGGTTAGATCATCTTCTACCTTCTTTAAAAGTGGGATGTGGTTTAATTTAATCAAATCTGCTAGCCTAGGAGAAACATTAATACCTAAATATTTAATATTTCCAGATTGCAGTGGAGTGGAAGAATTCTGGAAGAAGCAATTAATTGGAAGAACTGTTGATTTTAACCAGTTTATTGAATAATCTGAGACTCTTGAGAAAGAGTTTATTAATGTAATTACCTCAGAGAGAGTGGTTTGTGAATGCTGAAGAAAAAGTAACACATCATCTGCGTAAAGACTAACTTTATGTTCTACATTCTTGCATTTAATGCCTTTAATCACTGTTGCCTGTCTAATTGCTGCTGCTAGTGGTTCAATAAAAATTGCAAACAGTGAGGGGGAGAGGGGGCATCCCTGCCTGGTGCCCCTCTTAAGATAGAAGCTAGAGGACGTTTGGGCATTTGTCCTGACACATGCTATTGGAGAGTTATATAATATTTTTAACCAGTTTATGAAAGAGTTTCCAAAACCAAATTTGTGTAAAGTTGCAAATAGAAAATTCCAGTTAACCCTATCAAAAGCTTTTTCTGCATCTAAAGACAATATTGTAATTTGAAGGTTTCTATTGCATGAATAGTCTATCAAGTTAAGTAACCTACGTGTATTTGTTGAGGAGTGCCTCCCTTTTATGAAGCCAGTTTGGTCGGAATGAATTATGAGAGGGGTTATCTTCTCTATTCTTTTTGAGATAGCTTTGCAGATTATTTTAGTGTCCACATTAATAAGGGATATTGGACGATAGCTGGTAGGCAATACAGGGTCTTTGCCTGGTTTTAGCAAAAGACTAATGTTGGCAGAATTCATATTTGGTGGAAGTCTGCCATTTTTTTTGGTTTCCTGCAACATTCTGTAGAATGTTGGTGCCAGAATAGCCCAGAATTCTTTATAGAATTCTGCTGGAAAGCCATCTGGACCTGGAGCCTTTTTATTGGGCATACTGTTCAAGGCTTCCTGAAGTTCATCTGATGTCAGTGGAGAATCCAATGCCATCGCTTGATTGTCTGATAATTTTGGAAGAGTTATATTGTCAAGAAATTGGTCAATTTCGTCTTTAGATGGGTTTATCTGTGGAGAATATAAAGATTCGTAAAAATCTCTGAAAGTGTTGTTTATTCTTTCAGGGTCATATACTGTATCCCCAGTTAAATCTTTAACAGCACATATAGTTGTTTTTTCTTTATTTATTTTTAACTGGTTCGCTAGGAATTGACCTGATTTGTTACCATATTCAAATTCTTGCCAGCGAAGTCTTTGTGCTAAGAATTTAGTTTTTTTATTAATAATTTCATTTAATTCTAGTTTTGCTTTACATATTTTTTTCAGCATTTCCTGTTCCTGGGAGGATACGTAGGCTTCTTCTAAAGTTTTTATGGTTTCTTCTAATTCCTGAATACATTTATTTTCTCTTTTCTTTTTATGCGATGAGAATGAGATTATTCTACCTCTCATCACAGCTTTGCCTGCTTCCCAGAGAACAGATGCTGATGTTCCAGGCAGGTCATTATAGTCTAAATATAAAGCCCATTCTTCTTTAAAATATTTAATAAAATCGTCGTCTTTAAGCAATGATGTATTGAATCTCCAGTTATTACTTGGTGGAGTGGCCTTCTTATTTACTAGAGTTAAAGTAACAGCAGCGTGATCGCTGACAGCTATAGGGTTTATCTCTGTGTCTGAAATGTCACTCAGCAGTGAGCTGCTGACTAAGAAATAATCCAGACGAGAGTAAGAGTGATGGACATGTGAGAAGAAAGTATATTCCTTACGGTTGGGGTGAAAAGAGCGCCATGCATCGCAAAGTCCATAGTCGCTCATGTACTGTTTAACTATATTTGTGGATTCCCAATTGCGCTGAGTTCCAGCTGTACTCAGCCTGTCCATTTCTTTATTTAGTCCAAAGTTGAGGTCTCCCCCAATAACAAGTGCACAATCGAGGTGTTCAGAGAGTGCGGTAAAAAAAACGTGAAAGAAAGAGGGGTCATCAACATTTGGACCATATATACTAACAATACATAACTTTTTGTCAAATATAGATAATTTAATGATTAGAAATCTACCTTCTGGATCTATAACTGTGTTGAGTACTGTGAAATTAACATTTTTATGTATTAAAATTGCTACCCCCCTTTGTCTAGAGTCTTAGACAACTTTTGCCCTCTTTCATCCAGACCAGCACGCGCTACCCCCTCTGCCCCCTGGTTGTCCGATGTTCTCCGTGAACATCGTGCTAAACTAAGGGCTGCAGAGAGGAAATGGCACAAATCCAAAAACTCTACCGACCTTAGTGTGTATCAGTCACACCTCTCTTCCTTCTATGCAAATGTCTCCACTGCTAAAATGACATACTACCACAACAAAATTAACAACTGTTCCGACTCTCGCGCACTCTTCAAAACGTTCTCTTCTCTTCTCTGTCATCCTCCCCCTCCTCCTTCATCAACTCTTACAGCTAATGACTTTGCAACTTTCTTCACAAATAAAACAAAAACCATCAGTGACCAATTCCTCACACCGCAAACTAATAATAACTTCATAACGACAAATACACAATCTCTCACCTCCTTTTCTCCTCACTCAGAGACGGAGGTTTCCAAACTAATCCTTTCCAATCATCCCACTACTTGTCCACTAGATCCTATCCCCACTCACCTCCTTCAAGCCATTTCTTCTTCAAGCTTTTTTAAGCCCACTGCTTAAAAAACCTGCTCTAAATCCAGCACTTTTAGAAAACTACAGACCGGTATCCCTTCTTCCATTCATTGCAAAGACACTTGAGCGAGTTGTGGTCAACCAACTCTCTCTGTTTCTTGCACAGAACAACATTCTGGACAACAACCAATCTGGCTTCAGAAGTGGCCGCTCAACTGAGACTGCCCTACTCTCGGTTACAGAGGCCCTGAGACTGGCAAGAGCAGCTTCCAAATCCTCTGTACTCATCTTGCTGGACCTGTCTGCTGCCTTTGACACAGTTAACCTCCAGATCCTCATGTCCATCCTCAGAAAGATGGGCATCTCAGGAACCGCCCTCCTGTGGTTCGAGTCTTACCTCTCAGATAGGTCCTTCAGGGTGTCTTGGAGGGGTGAGGTTTCAAAGTCACAACTTCTTGCTACTGGAGTTCCTCAAGGCTCAGTGCTTGGGCCACTTCTCTTCTCCATCTACATGTCGTCATTAGGATCGGTTATTCAGAAGCATGGCTTTTCCTACCACTGCTATGCTGATGACACTCAACTCTACTTCTCATTCCAACCAGATGATCCGATGGTAACTGCTCGCATTGCAGCCTGTCTGAGTGACATTTCTAGCTGGATGATGGACCATCACCTTCAGCTCAATCTTGCTAAGACAGAACTGCTCGTGGTCTCAGCCAATCCATCACTTCACCACAACTTCTCTATACAACTGGGTTTGTCAACCATATCTCCTTCCAGGACAGCCAGGAACCTTGGAGTTGTGATCGATGATCAGTTAAGCTTCACAAACCATATTACTACAACGGCCCGGTACTGCAGATTTGCCTTATACAACATTAGGAAGATTAGGCCCTTCCTGTAAGAGCAAGCCGCACAACTCCTTGTCCAAGCTCTTGTTCTCTCCAGACTGGACTATTGTAATGCTCTCTTGGCGGGCCTTCCCGCATGTACTATCAAGCCTCTGCAACTGATCCAGAATGCAGAAGCCAGAGTGGTCTTTAATGAGCCGAAAAAAGCTGACGTTACCCCTCTCTTCATCAGGTTACACTGGCTACCAATAGCCGCTCGCATCAAATTAAAGGTACTGATGTTTGCCTACAAGACCACAACTGGCACTGCACCAATATACCTAACCTTGCTAGTTCAAACTTATGCACCCTCCAGAAGCTTGCGTTCTGCAAGTGAACGACGCCTTGTGCTGCCATCCCAAAGAGGTACCAAATCACTCTCACGGACCTTTTCCTGGACTGTGCCCAGCTGGTGGAAAGACCTCCCGATCTCAATTCGAACAGCTGAGTCTTTAGCCATTTTCAAAAAACATCTAAAGACACATCTTTTTCGCCAGCACCTGACTAACTAATACTAACACTTACCTATTCTATTTAATAAAAAAAAAAAAAAAAAAAAATTCCTAGCTACGTGTACTGTACAAGACTAACTGAGACTTGTCATGACACTTGTATACTGTTGCTCTCTCGATGGTCTGATTGTTTCTATTGTTCTCCTCATTTGTACGTCGCTTTGGATAAAAGCGTCTGCTAAATGATTAAATGTAAATGTAAACTGTTTGCGAAATGGAGCTTTGTGCTCATGTATCCTACCTCCCTCATTCGTCACAAATCCAAATATTCCATAATATTTCCATATTTGCGATGTAACGTATCTGAATGCTAAACTATTATTTATCATGTAAATTATAGGCTTTGTACTTCAGTCGCGTTCCAACGGTGACACAGAGGCGGGTGCGCTGATGTTTGGTTCACTGTATTTTATTTTGATAAAGTACCAACTGCGCTGTCAAGTTAGCAATGCTGGAACTGATGTGTTTTGTGTGTGTGTTTATGTGTGTGTGTGTGTGTGTATATACGCTCCGGCGCAATCACTTCAACTGTTTCCAGCAGAATCAACTTTAAACACTTATTGTCTTATTAATAATCATTGTATAAAGGTCTGCTTTTATCTGTGTACACTCACAATGAAAACAAAACAGATTTTATATATATAACGTAATAATATTTACTATTTTCACATCTAGATTGTAATTGTAATTTGCACTACTGTCTGTTCAAAATAAATGAAAAGAAACCGAGCATAGTATATATATATTTTTTTCCTGTTGTACCGAAATCGTATCGAACCGTGACCCCCGAACCGAGGTACGTACCGAACCGTGACATCTGTGTACCGTGCCACCCCTAGTAGTTGATTATATCATAAAATCTAGGCTATATATAGGCAAGTCAGTTAACAGCACACCGGCTTGTATTTAATTTGTAATTAAGACATGGTGGAAAACATGTTTATCTTTCATTTCCAGTGTGTATATCAATGTATTCTCTTTAAAATTATTCACTCTAAAATATGTGTTGAATGTAAACTCCTTTTAGGAATTTCACCATTCAATGTGAATTTACTTGAGAATATTCTTAAATAAGGACATCTATTCAGTGATTGGTCCATTCGTATGTCCTCATCCAAAATCCCGAATCGCGAATCATCTCTAAGACTGACACTTAAGATTTAGTCCAACACTTCGCTTAAATTACGACTGAGATGCTTGATAATAAATTTTTAAGCTTAGCTTTGAGCCAAAAGTTTTTTTACACTTAAGTCAATTCTTAGCAGTGTTCTTGAGAGTAATTCTTAGAGGCTTGATAAATACGGGCCCAGATGTTTTATCAAGCTATTATTTTTACATTTATATACACATGTACGGCAAAAGGCCATGTGACAGAAAATAAACTGTGTGGGGGTTCAGAGTTTTCCTCTTGAACCATTTTTTTATTTTGTTTAAAATCTAAAAAAAACAAAAACAAAAACAACAACAACAAAAAAAACAATGTACATTGTACATTACATTATACATACGCTCTCATCATGATAAGAAAACATAGGTGAAAACTAGTAATTTTTACTTTGTCTTTTACTTTGCTTTGTCTTTCCTTGCCATTTGCAAATAATTTTCCCAATTATAACAATCATGTTTATTTTAAAATGCTCTCAACATGCTGAGTAATGCTAAATGTAGATGAAAAAAAAGTCTTATCACAAACCTGGTTTGAACGATCAGATATGGGTCTATTTGCAGCGTTGTTGTGTTCTGCAGTGTTTATCAAAAATATCAATGTATATGCCGCTTGCCGTGTTTTCTGCTACTGTGTTGTTAAAATAACCATGTCAACTGCAGCTCTTAATAGCATTTTAGCAGAAAAGATGGGAAGGGCTTGAATGAAGCGTGTTTGGCTCTTAATAAAAATATTAGAAGTTATAAATCCAACGGATCATTACAATTAACTGCCCTGATCGCTTGTGGTGTGAACCGCTCTGTTGCTTTGACATGCTCACTTTGTCTAGAAATGGCAAAATGGTGCCTCCGTTGTCTTGCAGTCTGGTTGGAACCAAGCTGGGGTCCGGACTCAGACCATTTGAATGTGCCTGGAGTGTTTTGTTGTATGTACTGCAAATGTATGTGTACAAGTTTGATACTGCAGTGCGTATGTATATCAACATACATTGCAATCAACACACAAACACACATTAACTTTTTGAATAGCATTTTATTAAAATATTAATTATATCAAAGGGCTATTTTATTTTACATGAACCAAAAAGACTGAGCACACCTTAATGCAAGGAAAGTTAATTGAAAAAAAACAAAAAAACATTCTGAACAATCATGTCCTTTTAAACACCCCTGTGTTATTAAAGCTGTGCAGTACAGAGATTTATTGTTTATTATATTTATTATAGAGTTTATTGTTGCTAAGCTCCTTTACTTCATTTCATACATAATCATAGTAATACACAACCTCTTGTTGTCTTATATTCTCAATAACAAAAGAGCAATTTCCATGGAATAAGTTCTAAACATCTCAAAATTATTCTCCCTTTATATATATATATATATATATATATATATATATATATATATATATATATATACATATATTTGTCACTATCTTTCTAAAACACAGAAAGCATAGGATCTTTATATTTGAGAAAATATTAATCAGATGTTCCCATGTTTTTCTTGAAAATCAGTCTCATAACTTGTTGCCGTACTGTTGTCAGATTTAGTCCATAAATAAGTGGATTTAAAATGGGCGGTATTAGAATGAATTCCAGAGCCATGAAATTACGCAGACTTTGAGGCACATCCCTTGAACCATAACGAGTGAACATTACATCAAACAAAAATGCAGTTGTCACATTGATCAGTGCAAGCAGATGTGGTACACATGTTTGTATGAATTTGTTTCTGCCCTCTATTGACTTCCTGCACTTTCTAATTAAGTAAATATATGACCAAAATACTAATACTGCTTGTCCAAAATATATAATAATTATTACAAACCCAATCACATTGTTTACTGTTGTAGCAAAACATGAAAGTTTAACAACTGACCAATTTTCACAATATAGCTTTTCAATACTAGAGCCACATAAGGTTAGTCTTGATGTTAATGTAATCAGAAGAGACAGGCAAAAAAATGGAGAAAGCCAGCAAAAAAGAATACATTCAAGAACCCTCTGACTAGTCATTACTGAATTATACTCCAGTGGTCTGCATATTGCAACATACCTGTCATATGCCATCACTGTTAATGTTGAAAAGTCACATAGAAGAGATGAATAAATGACAAATATCTGAACCAAACATCCAGCATAAGAAATCACATGATCATGGGCTAACAAATCATACATGAATTTAGGGTAGAATCCAGAAGTTCCATAAAGTCCATTTACGCAGAGACTACATATAAACACATACATTGGCTCATGAAGCTTCTTATGTGAGATTATAGTGAAAATTACAGTTACATTACACAAGACAATCAGAGGATAATACAGTGCGGTTAAAGACAACAATACATATCTGTTTTCCATTGTTTCATTCAGACCAGAGAGTGTAAATACTAAGACCCTGGACTCATTCTTCAATGGCTGCATCTTGAATTTATGTAATTATTTTAAAGATATTTTTTTTTATAGAAAAGTTATTGGAAAACCATAAAGTTGTATAAATTTGATTTGTCACAGTGTATAGGAAGTCTGTAGATGAAAAAACACCAACAACAAAGCAAACATGAAATCCTCTAACAGTTACATACACAGTTACATACATTGTTTTTTTTCAGTTACAGAACAACTGAACTCTTACCATGTTCTCTGTCTGAATGCTTCCCGTAGTGTTTTGCAAAAGTTTGATTTGGTTTGCTATATATAGACACTGATCTCGTGTTAATTGCCTTGATAACAAACACAGTTTTAACAAGCTCTCTAATGGTTACTAATGGTTAGTCTCCTCTTAATATCTCTTCAAAAATATTAGGTCCCAAACTACATGAATATGTCATATGTGGTATAATTATGAACAAAATCATTTAATTTTCTTTTATATTGTTAGCTTTCTTGCCAAAGGCTTTTACAATATAGCACACAAACTAAGTTACTAGCAAATATAAGGGCAGACAGAAGAGAACATTAAAAACTTGCTCTAGGTAGCTCGCCTGTTTCAAAAAGCGTCCATCCTGTTATCCTTTACATGGCTCGCATATGTCACTTCGTGGACGGTAAATTTTCGTGGGGGGTCCGATGCGGTCCGCCCATCCGACCCGGTTTTGGGGGTCCAACCCCACGGGGGTCCGAACGGGAGACCCCCAAAGCCAAAGGCCACTAAACACAGTTCAGCCACGCTCCACAGCAGGGCGCCACCATGTTCCACTTCAGGCCTATCGCACTGGGGGTCTCCCCATTCAAATAAGTTGAAAGTGGACGCTTTTCGGGCAGGACCACCGTCCCGCTTACCTGCTATTCGTCCATTCCCCATACACTCTGGCATGCGGACCCCCGTCCCGCTTACCTGCCATTTGTCCATTTCCCATCCAAATGAGCAGGCTGACCACCGCTGACCACTACATGGCCACGCCCCGTCCCAAGAACCTACTATTTGTCCGCTTACCTACTAAAGTGACAGAATGACCCCTTGACCACCGCTGACCACTACATGGCCACGCCCCCGTCCCACGAACCTACTATTTGTCCGCTTACCTACTAAAGTGACAGAATGACCCCTTGACCACTGCTGACCACTACATGGCCACGCCCCCATCCCACGAACCTACTATTTGTCTGCTTACCTACTAAATTGACAGAATGACCCCTTGACCACTGCTGACCACTACATGGCCACGCCCCCATCCCACGAACCAACTATTTGCCCACTTACCTACTAAAGTGACAGAATGACCCCTTGACCACTGCTGACCACTGCCCCGCCCTCGGGACCCCCCCCCCCATCCCACGAACCTACTATTTGTCCGCTTACCTACTAAAGTGAAAAAATGACCCCTTGACCACTGCTGACCACTACAAGTCAAGTCACCTTTATTTATATAGCGCTTTTAACAATACAGATTGTGTCAAAGCACTTAACAGTATCAAGTTGGAGGATAGAGTGTCAGTAATGTATAATAATAAGATTAAACACTCAATTTTCAGTTAAGGGCATTTCATTATTGAATTCGGAGATGTCATTGTCTAGCTCAGTATAGTTTAAATAGTATCTGTGAAATCAAATTGACGATAATCACTAGAAATTAAGTGTCCCCAACTGAGCAAGCCAGAGGCTACAGCGGCAAGGAACCAAAACTCTCTCTGTGACAGAATGGAGAAAAAAAAAACCTTGGGAGAAACCAGGCTCAGTTGGGGGGGCAGTTCTCCTCTGGCCAGGATATTATTGTTTATTTATTGTTTACTTATTGTTTTAATTAAAATTTGAAATGTATACTGTAAATGTATTCTATTTCTATTTTTATATTGTTGCAATTTCCAACAATAATAGTATTATGTAGTTAGGTATTTTATTATTATATTTTTAGTTATTTGTTTTATTTTTATTTTTATTGTATTTTAATCGAGGTCTTCACTGGGGATATGTCTCTGGGGCTCATCGCTGACGATCAGGGCCGCAGACATCATCTCCCGGCGCCGATCCACCATCTGATCTGGACACGGACTGAGAAACGGAATAAGAAAGAAACAAATATTAGCGTAGATGCCAATCTTCTTAAGATGTAACGAGTACATTGTGTGTTATGGGGAGTGTTCCCAGTTCCGGTTGATCTAATTAATGCAGCCTAACAATCCTTTAACGGATTTGAATATTAGAAATGTAGTAGTGTGTTATGTGTACGCCAGGTTAAAGAGATGGGTCTTTAATCTAGATTTAAACTGACAGAGTATGTCTGCCTCCCGAACAGTGTTAGGTAGATTGTTCCAGAGTTTGGGAGCTAAATAGGAAAAGGATCTGCCGCCCGCAGTCAATTTTGATATTCTAGGTATTATCAAACGGCCAGAGTTTTGAGAACGCAGCGGACGTGGAGGAATATAGTGTGATAGGAGCTCGCTCAAGTACTGAGGAGCTAAGCCATTCAGGGCTTTATAAGTCATTAACAAGATTTTAAAATCTATACAATGTTTGATAGGGAGCCAGGGCAGTGTTGACAGAACCGGGCTAATATGGTCATACTTCCTTGTTCTAGTAAGAACTCTAGCTGCTGCATTTTGGACCAACTACATTACCCGCTTACCTGCCATTTGTCCATTTCCCATCCAGATGAGCAGGCTGACCACCGCTGACCACTACATGGCCACGCCCCCGTCCCACGAACTTACTATTTGTCCGCTTACCTACTAAAGTGACAGATTGACCCCTTGACCACTGCTGACCACTACATGGCCACGCCCCCGTCCCACAAACCAACTATTTGTACACTTACCTACTAAAGTGACATAATGACTCCTTGACCACTGCTGACCACTAGTCAAGTCAAGTCACCTTTATTTATATAGCGCTTTTAACAATACAAATTGTGACAAAGCAACTGCACAATATCAAAATGGGAAAATAGTGTCAATAATGTAAAATGACAAGATTAAACACTCAATTTTCAGTTAAAGGCATTTCATTATTGAATTCAGTGATGGCATCGTCCAGCTCTGTTCAATTCAAAAAGTTTCTGTTCAATCAAGTCGACGATATTGCTGGAAATGAAGTGTCCCCAACTAAGCAAGCCAGAGGCGACAGCGGCAAGGAACCAAAACTCCATTGGTGACAGAACGGAGAAAAAAACCTTGGGAGAAACCAGGGTCAGTCGGGGGGCCATTTCTCCTCTGGCCAGACGACACAGCAGTTCAATTCCAACTGCTGCAAAGTCAGATTGGAGGGCTCAACTGGTTGCCGAGGTCTTTTCCTGATGGCTGTCTAGGTGACGGGGTCCTCACTGGGGGTCTGTCTCTGGGGCTCATCTAGGTGTCCTGGTCTCCGCTGACGTTCAGGGCTGTAGAGGTCATCTAGGTGCTGATCCACCATCTGATCTGGTGAATGCAGTGACCTCGGAATAAGAAAGAAACAGACTAATATTAGCGTAGATGTCAATATTTTTACGATGTAACAAGTACATCATGTGTTATGGGAAGTGTTCCCGGTTCCGGTTGATCTAATTAATGCAGCCTAACAATCCTTTAACGGATTTGAATAATAGAAGTGTATTAGTGTGTTATGTGTACGACAGGTTAAAGAGATGGGTCTTTAATCTAGATTTAAACTGACAGAGTGTGTCTGCCTCCCGAACAGTGTTAGGTAGATTGTTCCAGAGTTTGGGCGCTAAATAGGAAAAAGATCTGCCGCCCGCAGTTGATTTTGATATTCTAGGTATTATCAAATGGCCAGAGTTTTGAGAACACAGCGGACGTGAAGGACTATAATGCGATAAGAGCTCGCTCAAGTACTGAGGAGCTAAACCATTCAGGGCTTTATAAGTAATTAACAAGATTTTAAAATAGAGTTAGAGTTCTTACTAGAACCAGGAAGTATGAGCACATTAGCCCGGTTCTGTCAACCATCTGTAATTTGTTTATTAAGGTCTCAGTTTAGATATATTTTTAAGATGAAAAAATGCAGTTTTACAAATGCTAGAAACGTGGCTGTCAAAGGAGAGATTACTATTAGATAGCACACCTAGGTTCCTGACTGATGACGAAGAATTTACAGAGCAGCCATCAAGTGTTAGACAGTGTTCCAGGTTATTACTTGTGGGGGTTTTAGGTCCGATAATTAACACCTCTGTTTTTTCAGAATTTAGCAGTAAGAAATTACTCGTCATCCAGTTTTTTATATCGACTATGCATTCCATAAGTTTCTCAATTTGGTGTGTTTCACCAGGCTGTGAAGAAATATAGAGCTGAGTATCATCAGCATAACAGTGAAAGCTAACCCCGTGTTTCCTAATGATATTTCCCAAGGGTAACATATAAAGCGTGAAAAGTAACGGCCCTAGTACTGAGCCTTGAGGAACTCCATACTGCACTTGCGATCGACATGATACCTCTTCATTCACTGCTACGAATTGATGGCGGTCAGATAGGTATGACTTGAACCATGCTGATGCACTTCCACTAATGCCAACAAAGTTTTCTAGTCTATTCAAAAGAATGTTGTGATCGATAGTGTCGAACGCAGCGCTAAGATCCAGTAGAACTAATAGAGAGATACAACCACGATCAGATGATAAGAGCAGGTCATTTGTAACTCTAATGAGAGCTGTCTCAGTACTATGATACGGTCTAAATCCTGACTGGAAATCCTCACAGATATCATTTTTCTCTAAGAAGGAATATAATTGTGAGGATACAACCTTTTCTAATATCTTTGACAGAAAAGGGAGATTCGAGATCGGTCTGTAATTAACTAGATCTTTGGGGTCAAGTTGTGGTTTTTTAATGAGAGGCTTAATAACAGCCAATTTAAAGTTTTTGGGGACATATCCTAATGACAATGACGAGTTAATAATAGCCAAAAGAGGACCTATGACTTCTGGAAGCACCTCTTTTAGTAGTTTAGATGGAATAGGGTCTAACATACATGTTGTTGGTTTAGATGATTTAACAAGTTTATACAATTCTTCCTCTCATATAGTAGAGAATGAGTGGAATTGTTCCTCAGGGGATCTATAGTACACTATTTGATGTGATAATATAGCTGACGGCTGCATGGTTACAATTTGATCTCTAATAGTATCAATTTTGGAAGTAAAATAGTTCATAAAGTCATTACTGCTGTGCTGTTGGGAAATGTCAACACCTGTAGATGCTTTATTTTTTGTTAATTTTGCCACTGTATTGAATAAATACCTTGGGTTATGTTTGTTTTGTTCTAAAAGAGACGAAAAGTAATCAGATCTAGCAGTTTTTAAAGCTTTTCTGTAGGATAGGGTACTTTCCCGCCAAGCTAAACAAAATACCTCTAGTTTTGTTTTCCTCCAACTGCGCTCCATTTTCCGGGCTGCTCTCTTTAGAGTGCGAGTGTGCTCATTATACCACGGTGTTGGACTCTTTTCCTTAATCTTCCTTAAGCGTAAAGGAGCAACTGTATCTAAAGTGCTAGAAAAGAGAGAGTTCATAGTTTCTGTTACATCATCAAGTTGTTCTGAGCTGTTGGATATGCTAAGGAATTGAGATAAATCAGGAAGATTACTTACAAAGCAGTCTTTTGTGGTAGAAGTGATGGTTCTACCATATTTGTAAGAAGGAGTTGAATTTACAGCTTTAACTATATGGAGTTTACACAAGACTAGATAATGATCTGATATATCATCGCTTTGCTGCACTACATGACCACGCCCCAACCCACAAACCTACTATTTGTCCACTTACCTACTAAAGTGAAAAAATGACCCCTTGACCACTGCCGACCACTACATGACTACGCCCCCATACCACTAACCTACTATTTGTCCGCTTACCTACTAAAGTGACAAAATGACCCCTTGACCACTGCTGACCACTGGCCTGCCCTCGGCGCCCACCACCCTTCCCACAAACCTACTATTTGTCCGCTTACCTACTAAAGTGACAAAATGACCCCTTGACCACTGCTGACCACTACATGACCATGCCCCCATCCCACAAACCTATTTGTCCGCTTACTTACTAAAGTGACAAAATGACCCCTTGACCACTGCTGACCACTACATGACCACGCCCCATCCCACAAACCTACTATTTGTCCACTTACCTACTAAAGTGAAAAAATGACCCCTTGACCACTGCCGACCACTACATGACCACGCCCCGTCCCACGAACCTACTATTTGTCCGCTTACCCATTAAAGTGACAAAATGGCCCCTTGACCTCTGCTGACTACTGCCCTGCCCTCGGCGCCCACCACCCTTCCCACGAACCTACTATTTGTCCGCTTACCTACTAAAGTGACAAAATGACCCCTTGACCACTGCTGACCACACCCCCATCCCACAAACCTATTTGTCCGCTTACTTACTAAAGTGACAAAATGACCCCTTGACCACTGCTGACCACTACATGACCACACCCCCATCCCACGAACCTACTATTTGTCCGCTTACCTACTAAAGTGACAAAATGGCCCTTTGACTACTGATGACCACTGCCCTGCCCTCGGCACCTACCACCCTTCCCTACTATTTGTCCACTTACCTACTACTAGATTGCAAGTGGGATATGTGTCCATCTGCAACCTATTGAATGGGATCACTATAGTAGGTTAGTGGGATGATTGTCCACCAAAGTACTAAACCGATCCCAGTCAGTAGATTGCAATTGGGATATGTGTCCATTTACAATTTATTTAATGGGATCATAATAATAGGTTAGTGGGATAAATGTCCACCGATCTGCGAAACCAATCCCATTCAATAACTTGCAAGTGGACACATACCCCATTTGCAATTAATTCAATGGAATTGCTATAACAATGTAAATCAAGTATTGTCTACCAACCTAGATCCCATTTCCAACCTGTCCACCAACCTCCTATTATGCATAATGGAATAGGTTGCAGGTGGGATGTCCAGATCTCAGCTCTGGAAAGGTCCAGAGGGCCAGGGCTTGCACTCCTGTCTTAGTCTAAGCCTCCTCTATCAGCAGAGTGAATTTCAAGTCATTTGGAGAAAGTACCCCTTTTAGTTTTTTTGGGTCGGAAAAAAACATTTCTTCAATTTCCCTGAAACTCTAGATTCTGAAAGGGGAGGCATAGATATGCACAGGAGTGCAGGTTTCCTTGTGCTGATAACCTATGCCATTATATAAAATAGGAGGTTGGTGGACAGTGGAATTTTGGCACCAAACTTGGCCCTGCACACTCAGGGTTGGCTGCTGAGTGCTGAAATGCAGGTTTCATCAAGATAGTTTAAGAGGAAACAGCCGAAACCACTGTGTCCAAAAAAACACCTATTTGAATCCCATTATATAGGTTGGAAAGGGGATGCGTCCCACTCCCAACCTATATAGTGGGATTCAGATAGGTGTTTTGTGGACACAAGGGTTTAAGACTTTTCATGATGAAATATTTTAATAAAACATATTTATCAGCACTCAGCAGGCCTCCCTGAGTCTGTAGGACCAAGTTTGATGCCAAAATTCCATTGTCCACCAACCTCCTATTCTGCATAATGGAATAGGTTACAGGTGGGATGTCCAGATCTCAGCTCTGAAAAGGTCCAGAGAGCCAGGGCTTGCACTGCTGTCTTAGTCTGAGTCTCCTCTATCAGCAGAACAAATGTAAAATCAAGTTTAAGAAGAAACAGCCTAAAACCACTGTGTCCACAAAACACCTATTTGAATCCCATTATATAGGTTGGAAACGGGATGCATCCCACTTCCAACCAGTTGTATGGGAACTGTATAGTAGGTTGTTGGACAATGTCTGCATAGATGATTAATCATGTTTTTTTTTTAATTCTTGAATAAACCACCTCTACTGTTTCAGCAGAGTCTACTGTACTCATTTATCTAATTTGCATGTCATAATAATGGATAATTTGCATTAAAAACCCTTGTGTCCATAAAACACCTATCTGAGGCCAATTATATAGGTTGGAAATGGGATACGTCCCACTTGTAGACGTGACGTGACTCTGGACGATCAGCTGAGACGTGACGTGATTCTGGGCGATCAGCTGAGGTGTGACGTGACTCTGAATGATCAGCTGTGACTTGGCGTGATTCAGGAAGAGCAGCTGTGACTTGACTTGACTCAGGAAGATCAGCTGTGACTTGACTTGACTCAGGAATGACAGCTGAGACATGATGGGGCGTTGTTATGGCTGCCATTTTGCAAACAAGATCCGTTGTCGCCGCCATTATGTGAGTGCGAACTGGTGCGTCTGCCATTTCAGCCACAGACACAGTGTCGCGTTCCTCCTCCGCAACACCCACAATGAATGAAGAGCCAACACACAACAAAGCATAGTCCATAAACTGACAGAGTGATGAACTTAGACTTCAGCGGTTGATTAATGCCTTTGCAAAAAAACTCTATCAACACACAGTCCGGTAAATCATAGTAATAGGCAATGGCTAGATTCTCTTGAATATAGTCCTAGAGCGATCGCGTGGCCTGCTCAAAGGCTAATAACAGTCTTGCAATGTCCATACCTGGGCCAATGTTCATCCGAAAAGCTGCTGGATCCTTATTTGGCGGAGTATTCTGTAATGGGGCGAATGAGACGAGAGGCGTGCAGATCCATATGCAAGCTTTTATTAAACAGAGACGTGGTCATGACAGGCTAAGATCAACACTGGAAAACAAGGTTGAACAGGGCTAGACAAAAGAGTATTCCAAAGACAGGCGTGAGTCAGTCGACGGTGAACTTAATCCTGAGGGCGAGACAAATGGGGAATCCACAAACGAGAAATAGACCATGCGAGGTGCAAACACAGTCAGAAACAGCAAGGCAAAGAATAAATCCAAGACAGGCTACAAGCATCAGGGCAGGCAGAGATCAGACAGGACGAGGTAAACCAGGCTAGAATGAAGACACAGGTTAAACAGGTTAAAAACAGGACAGACTAGACTCAAGAAACACGTAATGAATCCGTAAAGTTGTTATCGCTAGGAGAGTGATAAACGCAGACAATACTTGGCAATTCGAAAGAGGAAGTTCAAGGATTACAAAGTGTTTTTGATTGGTTGCAGCTGTGTGTGTGTAATCAGTGCAATGGATGATGGGAACTGTAGTCCGGGGTGACATACAACAGTTTGTGTAGTGTGCGAGTCAATGTAACTGGGAGGCAACATCTGGTGGCGAGCACGGAAAACCACAAACCGGATTCGTGACACAGGTTTACTTTTGCTGGATAACAAAATATAAAATGATGATAGAGATTGGCCTCATTTATCTGAATACTTCGGTGCAATAATATTTTGGTATTATTTCTTGCAGTTGTATATTTAATGTTGACTGAGAACACAAGTGTAATGTTACAATGTGATGTCATAAGTGTATTTTATGTAAAACAGGGTTCTACCACATTCACATTTATTTACATGTACATTTTTGCATAAAAATAAGCAGTTAATTGTTCTAAAGTAGAAAGATCTAGACATATCCCATTATCAAATTTTTATTTAGTGGTAACTTCTGAAGCTTCTATTGGGATTATATGGTATTACCACTGTATTATATTGCATTGCATTACAGAACAGTTTGAAACCTAAAGGAAGATTACCTTTGTTCTTATTAAGTTTTAATTATAGTTTTGAATATCATATTGGACTTTTGGTAACACTTCATGGTAACACAAATGATATCTGTGAGGATTTCCAGTCAGGATTTAGACCGTATCATAGTACTGAGACTGCTCTCATTAGAGTTACAAATGACCTGCTCTTATCATCTGATCATGGTTGTATATCTCTATTAGTTCTACTGGATCTTAGCGCTGCATTCGACACTATTGATCACAACATTCTTTTGAATAGACTAGAAAACTTTGTTGGCATTAGTGGAAGTGCATTAGCATGGTTCAAATCATACTTATCTGACCGCCATCAATTCGTAGCAGTGAATGAAGAGGTATCATATCGATCACAAGTGCAGTATGGAGTTCCTCAAGGCTCAGTACTAGGGCCGTTACTTTTCACGCTTTATATGTTACCCTTGGGAGATATCATTAGGAAACACGGGGTTAGCTTTCACTGTTATGCTGATGATACTCAGCTCTATATTTCTTCACGGCCTGGTGAAACACACCAAATTGAGAAACTTATGGAATGCATAGTCGATATAAAAAACTGGATGACGAGTAATTTCTTACTGCTAAATTCTGAAAAAACAGAGGTGTTAATTATCGGACCTAAAACCCCCACAAGTAATAACCTAGAACACTGTCTAACACTTGATGGCTGCTCTGTAAATTCTTCGTCATCAGTCAGGAACCTAGGTGTGCTATTTAATAGTAATCTCTCCTTTGACAGCCATGTTTCTAGCATTTGTAAAACTGCATTTTTTCATCTTAAAAATATATCTAAACTGAGACCTATGCTCTCAGTGTCAAATGCAGAAATATTAATTCATGCGTTTATGACCTCAAGGTTAGATTATTGTAATGCTTTATTGCGTGGTTGTTCTGCACGCTTAATAAACAAATTACAGATGGTTCAAAATGCAGCAGCTAGAGTTCTTACTAGAACCAGGAAGTATGAGCACATTAGCCCGGTTCTGTCAACACTGCACTGGCTCCCTACTAAACATCGTATAGATTTTAAAATCTTGTTAATTACTTATAAAGCCCTGAATGGTTTAGCTCCTCAGTACTTGAGCGAGCTCTTATCGCATTATAGTCCTTCACGTCCGCTGCGTTCTCAAAACTCTGGCCATTTGATAATACCTAGAATATCAAAATCAACTGCGGGCGGCAGATCTTTTTCCTATTTAGCGCCCAAACTCTGGAACAATCTACCAAACACTGTTCGGGAGGCAGACACACTCTGTCAGTTTAAATCTAGATTAAAGACCCATCTCTTTAACCTGGCGTATACATAACACACTAATACACTTCTATTATTCAAATCCATTAAAGGATTGTTAGGCTGCATTAATTAGATCAACCGGAACCGGGAACACTTCCCATAACACATGATGTACTTGTTACATCATAAGAAGTTTGACATCTACGCTAATATTAGTCTGTTTCTTTCTTATTCCGAGGTCACTGCATTCACCAGATCAGATGGTGGATCAGCACCTAGAGACGACCTCTACAGCCCTGAACGTCAGTGGAGACCAGGACACCTAGATGAGCCCCAGAGACAGACCCCCAGTGAGGACCCCGTCACCTAGACAGCCATCAGGAAAAGACCTCGGGAACCAGTTGAGCCATCCAATCTGACTTTGCAGCAGTTGGAATTGAACTGCTGTGTCATCTGGCCAGAGGAGAAATGGCCCCCCGACTCAGCCTGGTTTCTCCCAAGGTTTTTTTCTCCGTTCTGTCACCAATGGAGTTTTGGTTCCTTGCCGCTGTCGCCTCTGGCTTGCTTAGTTGGGGACACTTCATTTCCAGCAATATCGTCGACTTGATTGAACAGAAACGTTTTGAACTGAACTGATCTGGACGATGCCATCACTGAATTCAACAATGAAATGCCTTTAACTGAAAATTGAGTGTTTAATCTTGTCATTTTACATTATTGACACTATTTTCCCATTTTGATATTGTGCAGTTGCTTTGTCACAATTTGAATTGTTAAAAGCGCTATATAAATAAAGGTGACTTGACTTGACTTGACTTGACACTATAGTATAGAGACCATTTCTCACTATTAACTAGTTGCTTATTAGCATGTCTATTACTAACATATTGGTTGTTTATTAGTGCTTATAAAACAGATTTTCTGCATGACCATATTTTACTTCCCTAATCCTACCCAATACCTAAACTTAACAACTACCGGTTACAATTTATTTTAAGGTGTCCTTGTTACAGTGTACTACATATACTTACTATATGGTTAGGGTTTGGCTTAGTGTTACTTGCATGTAATTATGTATAATTTATTGTTTTTACAATAGTAAGTACATGTAACGTGTAACAAGGACACCTTAAAATAAAGTGTTACCCAACTACCTTACTTAGTGTAGGTAGCCATCTTAAACAGGATGTCAATGAGCAGGGAAGAGAGACAGTTTTTTTTTTTTTTCCTGTACAGCAACTATCTTTCACTTCACTGTTTTGTCTTATTTTTTCAAGTATTTATGCCTTTGTTACAATAAACACAAGTTTTGATCAAACAGGCTTTGGAGCAGCGTAAATTTTAATTTCTCACACGGAAGTGGCTGCATATCAAAAGGAAGCTGCTAACGTCTAACGTGTCTGACATCTGACTCTTTGGTTTAGTTAAAAAGCATAGATTATCTTATTTATGATTTGGTCTTGTTGATAGTGGCAAAAGTTTGAATGTAGTGTTCTGGTGTTCATGTTGCTAAAATGGTGGCCAATTGGCATCACATGATAATTAGCTCAAGGTTCAAGGTCAAGGTTCTTGTTTATTTGTCACATACACAATCATACAGGGTATAATCAGTAGTGAAATGTAGGTCAGGACAGGTCCGCTCAATGGACAGTGCAAAAAACTAAAAATAAAAGATGATACATAACACAGGAGCATATATTTAAATATAGGTAGGAATAAGATAAAATAATAATAATAATAATAAGTAAAAACAAAGAAATAAAATACGGAGTAAAATGTGCAATGAACTAAAATGTGCAATACAGTCTACTGTGGGTTTAATAAATAATAATATAACCAGGGATGTGCAAGAGGAATGTGCAAACAGGTTGTACCGGGTATGTACACATAGCAGCAATGCGGAAGATGGAGAATGATGGGTGTTACAGTTAATTAAATGAGTCCTGTAGATGTTATGAGACTGAGTTTAGGAGCCTGATGACCTGAGGGTAGAAGCTTCTCCTCAGTCTCTCAGTTTTTGCCAACACGCTTCTGAAGCGCTTGCCCGATGGCAGTGTGATGAAAAGACGGTTACCGGGGTGATTTGAGTCCTTGATTATTTTTGCAGCTCTGCTTTTGCAGCGTTTGAGGTAGATGTCCTGCAGGGAGGGGAGGGCAGACCCAGAGATGCGCTCAGCTAAGCGCACGACTCTCTGCAGAGCTTTGCAGTCCTGATTTGTGGCGTTACTGTACCACACTGAGATGCACTGAGTCAATACACTTTCTATGGCCCCTGAATAGAAAGTTTTCAGGATTGCTGGTGAGACCCTGAATTTCCTCAGCTGTCGCAGATGGTACAGTCTTTGCCTGGCTTTCTTGACCTGTGTTTGAATGTGTGCAGTCCAAGTCAGGTCCTCGGAGATGTTTACACCGAGGTACTTGAAGCTGCTCACCCTCTCCACAGGGGTCCCGCTGATCATAAGAGGAGTGTAGGGCCGCTGCTGTCTCTTCCTGAAGTCTACAATCAGCTCTTTAGTTTTGCTCACGTTCAGAGAGAGACAGTTGTCCTGGCACCATGATGTTAGTCTCTCTACCTCACCCAAGTATGCGGTCTCATCAATGTTGGAAATGAGGCCCAGAACCACAGTATCATCAGCAAATTTAACAATAGAAGTGGAGCTGTGAGAGGACACACAGTCGTGTGTGTAGAGAGAGTAGAGCAGGGGACTCAGAACGCAGCCCTGCGGGGCTCCTACGTTCAGGGTGATGGAGTTGGAGGTGAACTGGCCCATTTTCACCACTTGTGGTCTGCCGGTGAGGAAGTCTTGGATCCAGTCACAGAGTGTAGTGTTTAGGCCGAGGTCTGAGAGTTTGACAGCTAGCTTGGAGGGGACTATAGTATTGAAAGCTGAGCTATAGTCAATGAATAGCAGTCTGAAATAGTTGCCATTTTTGCTGTCAATATGAGTGAGGGAGGAGTGCAGTACCTGAGAGATGGCATCATCAGTAGACCTATTTGGGCGATAGGCAAACTGAAGAGGGTCCAAGGTAGCAGGGATGGAGGAGCATATGTGTTTCTTTAAAAGTCTCTCAAAAACCTTCATGACTGTTGATGTGAGGGCAACTGGACGATAGTCATTCAGGCAAGAGGGTTTACTGTTCTTAGGCACAGGGATGATGACAGATTTCTTAAATGAGGTGGGAATCACAGAGGTAGCAAAGGACTCATTAAAGATGGAAGTAAACAAACCAGCAAGCTGATCGGCGCATGATCTCAGGACGCGGCCGGTAATCCCATCAGGTCCGGCGGCTTTCCTGATGTTTACTCTCCTTAATTCTCTCCGAACCTCGTCCTCCGACATGGTGATAACATGATCAACATCGCTGCTCTGTCTGCTGCTTCCTGACGCGCTGATCGGCAGAGTCGCGCCGCCGTTGCGTTCGAAGCGGCCGTAGAAGGTGTTTAGCTCTTCGACCAGCAATGGATCTGCACTCACCTCGGCAGAGGAGTGATACCTTCAAATGTGTGACATAATCAATATGGAAGCAGCTTCATTGATGCATACGCCATCAGGAGCTCATGATTTTATATAATTTGATTTAATCTGTTTATAAAATATTTATCACTGAAATGCTGGGAACAAACACTTGCACAACTTTTTTGTTTTGTTTTTGTTTTTCTGCATACCAGAAAATTATTATTGTTATGAGGTGCTGCACACATGGCAACCAGCAGTGGAAATAGAAAGCAAATTACTTGTTTGTCATGTGTCACGCTTGTTGTTTAAAGTTTGTTTTGTGTTTTGCGTTTGCTCTGGACTTTGTTGTTGAAAACCAACAAATGTCAAATCAGCCAAATCGACGTACTGTTTATTGTTCTATTGTGGGCTTTATCCCTCCTTTCTGTGTCTGAATACGTCACCTGCTAAACAACCGGTGAGGATCCAGTATGACAAAGAGTTTTTCCTTCAGTGGCACCGGCCTCGCAACATTCGTCATCCTGTAGATCTATGCTGGCCGCAAGGAAACAGTGCTCATAGCAATGGAATTTCTACCAGATGGGATTATAACTCTCGAAAACATGGAAGAGAGGGAAGAAAGTAGGGGTACAGGTTAGCCTGAGGAAGGTTCGGCTAAAGTGGACTCTGTCCTGTCTTTCATCATGGCTAATGTTCAGTCTCTCAGGAGCATGATCGACAATTTACAGGAAATGGTACGTTTTCAACATGATTATAAGAATGCTTGTTTCTTGGCTTTTTCTGAGACATGGCTAAAAGGCAGCGGCCCTGATAATTCTGTAATTATTGATGGGTTTGGCGTTCCTTTTTGCACCGAATATTACCCTGGAATTACCTGGAAATTGTTGTCACCACTGTTGAGGATCATATGATAAGTGTTCATGTCCAAAAGCCCAAGCTAATACAGTTCCCCCCCGCCCCCCCACCCACCCACCCACCCACCCAATATTTAAGCACTACAGTGGCATTTGTTTAAGATTACTTTTTTTTGCAGTTCTGTAAAAGCTGAATTTCTATCAATAAACCAAAGAGAGATAAACACTTCATGGTGTTTATTCAAATGTTATAAGCAGAAAGCGTAAGCTAATCTGTAACTTCAAGCTTTTGATTCAGCAATGCGCAAATGTTTGCCGAGTAACAATATTGCAATTTCTCAGAAACAAATTACTTTGAATTAGTAGATCAAGAGGGTCAAGAGCCCAACTAAAGCAAACACGGGTCTCCATGATGGTTGCATCATTTTAACCAGTAAAACATCAACATCTGATCCTCTGTAATTCTCAATAACAGTAGGTGTTCATCACTAATGCACAATCATCATGTAATTATTCACTTATTTATCTCATTAACTTTAACTCTTTGAGGACTTGAAAGGAAGGACTTGGTTCCTCCTCTGGTGAAATTAGCTGCTGAGTTCATGGGTGGAATAAACATGTGGCAGGACTTTTACGTTCTGACCCCTGGACTTTACACCTCTGCCAAACACTGGGTCAAAACAACCCAACTGCTGGGTTTGTCCCTTTTTAACCCAGCGCTGGGTTATATTTAACCCAGCATTTTTTAGAGTGTAGGGTCAGTTTGAAAGGAGACAACTGGATTTAAAGGGTGTGAGACTAAGAAAATTCAGTTACTGTACCAGGGTATGACTCTAGTAGTCAATTGGTTAAATAATTAAATATGATTGAAACTTTATTAATCCCGAAGGAAATTCAAATAATCCAATAGCTTATACACAAAAACTAAACACATATACCCAACTATAACAAATCCAAAATCACATTGAGAAATACAAAAAAAACAACAACAACAAAAAAACAATAAAAAATGTGTATACAAAAAATAAATACAAAAATTGTTAGTTAGGAAAAAATGGGCACAAGACAATCACCAATAATAATAATAATAATAATAGTAATAATAAATAATAATAAAATACATAAGTAAACCAGAGTCACTGCATCATCATTATACAGAATAATACACATTCTGAACATTAGTGTTATTAATGCTGTGCAGTACAGAGATTTTATTGTGGCTAAGGCCCTCTACTTTACTTCATAGGTAAAAGCATTGTAATCACACAACCTCCTGTGGCTTATTATCTTCATATATTCTCAACAACAAAATAATTAAATCTTCTAAACATCTAAAAAAGATTCTTCCTTTAGACTTTTTAGTTTCACAAATATTGTGAAACACAGAAAGCTTCAGATCTTTTGAAATGAGGTGATATTCATTCAGATATTGTGACTTGTTTATTGAAAAACAGTCTAATAACATGTTGCCGTACTGTTGTCAGATTTAGACCATAAATAAGAGGATTTAAAATTGGTGGCATGAGTAAGAATTCCAGGGCCATGAAATTTCGGAGACTTTGAGGCACATTCCTTGAACCATAACGACTGTACAATACATCAAACATAAATGCAGTTGTCACATTGATCAGTGCAAGCAGATGTGTTACACATGTTTGTATTAATTTGTGTCTGCCTTCTATTGACTTCCTGCACTTTCTGATTAAGTAAATGTATGAGAAAAATATCAGTACTGCATCTCCAAAGTATGTAAGAATAACAATGTACCCAAACACATTATTTACTGTTGTAGAAAAGCAAGAAAGTTTTGCAACTGCCCAAATCTCACAGTATAACTTTTCAATACTAAAGCCACATAAGGTAAGTCTATATATTAACATAATTAGAAAAGACATGCAAAAAAATGAAGTCAGCCAGCAGAAAAGGATACATTTAAGAATTTTCTGATTTGTCATTACTGAATGATACTCCAGTGGTCTACATATTGCCACATACCTGTCATATGCCATTACCGTTAATGTTGAATAGTCACACATAAGAGATGAATAAATGACAAATATCTGAATCATACATCCAGCATAGGAAATTACATGATCATGGGCTAATAAATCATACATAAATTTAGGATAGAATCCAGAAGTGCCAAAAAGTCCATTTACACACAGATTACATATAAACAGATACATTGGCTCATGAAGCTTCTTATGTAAGAGTATAGTAATAATTACAGTTACATTACAAAACACCATCAGTGGATAATACAGTGCAGTCAAAGATAACAAAACATATCTGTTCTCCATTGTTTCATTCAGACCAGAGAGTGTAAATACTAAGACACTGGACTCATTCTTCAGCGGTGGCTGCATCTTGAATGATATACAGTTATTATGTGGATTTTGTTACTGGACAATTATTAGAAAACTAATTAGGTATAGAAAGTTGTATTAACTTCAATTGCCACAGTAGGCAGTCTGTAGATGATAAAGCACTCAGTTACAGAATAGTTGAAATCATACCATGTTCTCTGTTTGCATGTTTCCTTGTAGTGTTTTGCAAAGGTTTGATTTGGTTTGCTATATATGGATACTGGTCTCAAGCTAATTGCCTTGATAACATACAATGAATACAATCTTAACAAGCTCTCTAAAGACTACTTTCTTTTAAGATAAATAAATACCCACATGCAGAATTGCATGTGTTATCTCTCAGTCATATTGTCCAACATATCTATTATCAGACATATTCCTGACAAAACATTAGTATCTGTTAAATTCTGTACATTTACAAGCTGAACTAGCATGCAAATATGAAACACTTGCCATCTCTCAATATATCAATTTGGCCGTTATAGGTTGACTATACGTCCTCTTTTTAATGTCCTCTAGAAAAAATGCATCCGGCCGGGATTTCTAAATCGGTTTTGGCCTTCTATTATTTAACATAATTTTTGTGCAGCAGGGAGCCGCCCTGCATCAGTATGCGGAGTATTTAAATCACTTTGGATGCAAATCGTTTTGGATGCAAGTTTGACGAATACGCATTTTATGCATTCAATTGGGCTGATTTTAAACTGTTGCGGAGGGTTGATTTTCTCCCGTGGGTTAAAGGTTTGAAATATTGCATAAATTACATTTGACTGAAATGCTTGTACTAAAACATTTTGCATTCTACCTATTATAAAACTGTAATAGATGTTAAGTTTTGTGAAGGATGGCCACTGGTAGGAAGCCTTTTAGATGTGTTTATGATCAATCTGCATAACGGTGACTGTAAAATATGTATTTTTGGTATGGAAATTACATATATTTAGTTTTAATATTTGGGATATGGTCATTGCACTACATAGGCGCCAGGGCACCTCAGTCCTTGAAATGCCATTGCACCTCAGCGTGCTATTTTTTTCCGATTTTACTTTCACTTTCGAACACATTCAGCAAGGAAGGGAGAGGATGGAAAGGGCCGGGGTGCCACGAACCCACATCTGCTCGCTGTCACGAATCCGGTCTGTGGCCTTCCGCCCGATAGCCACCAGAGGTCACCCTTCCATCGAATTCACTCTTGCACTACACTACTGTTGCACGTCACCCACAGACTGCAATTCCCATCATCCATTGCACTGACGACACACACCCAGCTGATTGCACTAATCACACGCTCACACCTGAGAACTATCACACAATCACACACCCTACATAAACCATGGACTTCCTTTCACAGATCGCCGAGTATTGTTCTGTGTATAGCACTCCCCAAGCGTTAGCTGCCTTACCGAGCCATTCTGTGTTTCTGTTTAGTTCCAGTATTGTTCTGCGTTTATTACTCTCCTAGTTTTAGCTGCGATACGGAGCCCACTTAGTTGTCTTTGTCTTGCCTTGTCTGTATTCTCATGTTTTGATTCTTGCCCGTGTTTTCTGGATTAACTCTTCATCTTTCCATTTGGACTCTGTTTGCCCCTGCTTGGACTATTGCTCGTGTTCTCGGATTACCCCTCTTGTCTAAACCCTTTGGATATTGTTCGCCGATTGACGACGTGTCTTGTCCTCAACATATCTGTTAACTGATGTTTGACCCTGCCTGTGTTTTGACCACGTCTCTGTTTAATAAAAGCTTGCACATGGATCCGTACGCCTCACATCTCGTTGGCTCCGTTAAACTCGCGAATCGCTCTTGTGGTAGCCTACTTTGATAGGCTAGCTACACTGCTTCAAGTCAGACGCTGATTGATCTGCTCAAATCGAAAACAACTTTATGCACTCTGCAGACGGTGCGCACATGCTCCTCCAATTAATTATTCACGGTTTAAATAAATAAGTTTGTTAAGAAAACTGAGGGGGCAATTTTTCTGCCATCAGTGGTTCAATCTGTCATTGTTTTTGTTTTATTTGCATAGAAAAAGTGTTCTCGTCGCTTCATTAAATTCAGATTGAACCACTGATGGCAGATGGACTATTCTGACAATGTCTTTCATACTTCTCTGGGCCTTGACAGTGGCATTTATTTGGCAGTCAATGGGACAGTCACAAACCTCCCAGTTTTCATCCAAAATATCTTAAAAGTCCGAAGACGAACAAAGCTTTTATGGGTTTGGAATGCCATGGGGGTAAGTGATTTATGGCAAAACTTTCATTTTTGGGGTGGAGTAACCCTTTAACAGAGGTTTAGATATTGATTTAAAATATTTAAGATACTGACTGTTTAAAAGTAATAGTTTGGTTTGATTTCACCATTATGGTGATCAGTGTTTGCTTTACATGGGCAATTTGACTCTTGCCTTCTCAATGTTTTTGTCTAGCTCAGGGGTTGGCAACCTACAGCATGCGTGCCAACAGTGGCACGCAAAGGGATAATCGCTGGCACGCGAGCAATAGGGAAAACTGCATACTGACGTACATTTTGATGTAAAAACTTCTCATAGTTACACAGCCTGTTAGGAGCTACAGTATAAATACTATTAAAGTGTGAGAATTAATTTGCACTAGTCTATGGATGCAAGCATGACTGCTGCACATGCTAGGCGCTTCAGATCAACTCCTCAGCCATCTAACAGCGCTCGTCAATGTCAAAATGACTGAGATGGCCAATCAAATCAAAGTAGGTGGGGTTTACCATTCACAGATGCTGAGCGCAAAGCATCAGTTTAACGTTGAAAGAGCGAGGTAAGATGAAGCTGCAAATCATTTAATATTTGTCAACTGTAGAAATGTTAAATGACCGACAGCTATATCCAGTGATGCAAACTATTGAAACAGTGGTTAACCAGAAAAATTAAAAATGGCACATCATGCTGAAAAGGTTGCTGACAGGCTGAAAGGTTGTTTTTTAAGGCAAAAACAGCAAAAGAATGTGATTAAATGATGCCGTTTGCTTGCTGATGGTTAAAATATCACCACGTAGCAGTCTAATTATCTGATTTCATCCAGTCTTATTTATGGTATTGTGATAGGTTGCCTTATTTTTTTGAGTTAGGTCAACTTTTTTTTTTACAGTGTACCTTTTTTCCTCTGCACTGTAAAAAAAAAGTTGACCTAACTCAAAAAAATAAGGCAACCTATCACAATCAACTTTTTAAGTTGACTCAACTAGCAACCGACAACTTAAAAACTTTAGTTCATCTAATGAATAAAAGTCAGTCTACTGAGTGTTAAAAGATCTGTCAGAACAACCAAATATGTTTTAGCAATTAGCAACTTTTTCTTTAGATTCACATTTATTTTCAAGTTTTCTACATAACATGGATAGTATTTATCTCTTAAAACTAAAGGCAATCATTCATGTTAATGAACAAATGTATTAAACGAGATGTAATGAGATGCAAATATACAGTACCTCAGCACACGATTCTCAAACATGGTGATCAACAAATTTTAAATCAGTAAAAATATGAACTCTGATCCACATGACAGCTAACTGACAGTAACAACTGTTCCCAGGGAAAGCAAGAGCTGATAAAATGTAAAAACTGTAACTTGAATGCAATGTAAGTCGCTTTGGATAAAAGCGTCTGCTAAATGCATAAATGTAAATGAACAACAGCAGCAGCAACATAAATTAAGCCAAAATTTTAATAATAATTAACATAAAATATTTTCAAGCTGCAATGCATGCTGGGAACTTGTGCAATGTTGTTCAATGTAAAATTGTTTGTTCAGATGACTGCAAACAAGCCTGCACTGACCCTTTACGGGCTGCCAGTGCAGGGCCCCTGAGAATTTGCTCATTGGCAAAACGTTGGCCCCTTGGCACTGGCCCTGCACGGGCAGCCCTCACTTAGCCTCCAGGAAGCCTAAGCAATAATAATCACCGTTAATCAATGAAATAATCAATGAAAATAATAATCACCGTTATGGAGGTAAGCGCTTGCTTTAGTTGGGTTCCTGACCCTTGACTTTTTAACTTAAGTTTAGCTGAAGTACATTTGTTATAGCAAACAATGCAAGAAGACAAACTAATTTGATGTTTTCATGTAGTGGCCTAGAATTTCTCCGCATGCAACTGTTGACTGTTTTTAAGTCATTATTTGGACAGAATCATGTAGACTCACAGCGATATCAAGATTCAGCGTATGAACCTCAACAATGGTGACAATCAACGAAAAGCTTGTTTTGTGAAGTTCAGAGTAGATCTGAATATTTTATTGACTCTCACCATTGTTGAGGTTCATACGCTGAATCTTGATATCTGTGTGAGTTATTTCTGCATAACGACTTTAAATTTTTCTAAATATTAAAACAGGACAAGATTTCATGCATTTGTCTTCTAGTACTACTATGATGTGAAATAATTAAATCTAAATAATGTCCTCAGAAATCAAACTCTGGGTTAGATTAGAAAATCAGGCCACTACGTGATGACTGAACTTACGGTCAGTTAGCTGTCATGTGGATCAGAGTTCATATTTTTACTGATTTAAAATTTGTTGATCACCATGTTTAAGAATCGTGTGCTGAGGTACTGTATATTTGCATCTCATTGCAACTTGTTTAACACATTTGTTCATTAGCATGAATGATTGCTTTTAGTTTTAAGAGACAAATACTACCTATGTTGTGTAGAAAACTTGAAAATAAATGTGAATCTAAAAGAAAGAGAATTGTTAAAAAAAGATTATTATTGCTAATTGCTAAAATATATTTGGTTGTTCTGACAGATCTCTTAACACTCAATAGACGGACTTTTTTTCATTAGATGAACTAAAGTTTTTAACCTGTTAACCAGCGCCCCCCCATATTGGGAATCACAGCTGAAAATGAATAACTAACTTAAGATGGTAACAGTTCCTGACTTCAGTCTGCCACACACAATTTTGGTGTCTTTGGAAAGAAGACCCTTTGGGCTTTACTATCCATCATCCAGAGTTGATAATGCTCAAAAATATAAAAAGTTATAGACACTGAAGTGCCTTGATAAAAATTGTACCACACTGAATTTATTTCTTTTATTTCATATACAAATACATGAAATCAGTCCTGGAGCAATCCAGAAAAGTAATGGGTTGAAAGTCACATGTCTCATGAGTTTATATTTCAAGTCTGAAGAAGATACCATGAAAAATTAGATTCCTGCAGCCATTTTTCTAGTCCCCCCCCCCTCCTCTGTTTGAGGAAAAATATTTACCAAATTATTGAAGGGTTCTACTACAAACTATTTAGTCATTATACATACCACTGCAGTTTTTCAATTATAAAACAGTAGACAGAATCTTAGACATCGTATCAGTGATTTATTTGAGCACTAGAAAAATACAATAAGAATAATTTTTGATTGATGAAAAAAACAACAATAATAATTAAAAAAAATAACCTAAGTACATACTCTGATTTCCTGACATATAGATGCTCCTGTATATCAGTAATCACAGGCTGAGGATCATTCATACAGATGCTAATCATACAGATGGCTGCCCATATTGTCAATAATCACATTATAATGGCCTTTTATATAGACTGCATTCACATCTGTGAACAGTCAGTAATTACATGCTGATTATCAGCCATACAGATGGTAATCATACAGATACAGGCAATTCCCCACAAAACATATATGAAAAATGCTGAAAAAAGAAAAGAAAAAAAGGATTATTTGTGCTAAAAAAGATTGCTAAGTTACGCCCCCATCAGATGACAGATGCATCACAGCATGTGTCACGCGCCGTCACGAGGGAGAGCCAGAATTCAAATAAACAATTTTCTGTGTATCTTTGACAGGTTTTTTTTTTTTTTTTGGATGATCTCATTCTGTTTGGGACATTGCCTGCTACAAAATCATGCTGTTTTTTTTTACCACCAAGACGCTGTTTTTGAGCATAATTTGTTCCATAACGGACACAAACAATAACTCTCGCTGAAGAGATGAGACATAAACAAAGGAATAATGATCCAAATTACAACGTTATTGTTTCTTTGGACTAAAAGTGCTCTTTGGGATGTTGTTCCGTGGACCCTTATCTTTCAAACTAAACCGGGATTTGCAGCAGTGGATAAGTTTGAGAGTCGTTATCAGGATGAATCTGGTATGTACTGCGGTTTTTTTATACGTTTTGATGTGTACTGCTTGCACAAATTTAGCAAATACATTCCTTTATAAGCTTTCTATCGAAAAACAGCGATCTATCGTCTATGCTTGAGGCTTAGAACTTCAAAATAATATATAGTTTGTCAAGATTAATTTTGTCCCATTTCATCTAATCTATTTGAAAACAATGACGTGCAAACAAAGAGCTTTCAGTGCGCTGGCGTCCTGGTGCATGTTAACAGGTGTTAAGTTGTCAGTTGTCGGTTGCTAGTTGAGTTAACTTAAAAAGTTGATTGTGATAGGTTGCCTTATTTGAGTTAGGTCAACTTTGTTTTTACAGTGCAGTCGACTGACTTTTAGTCATTAGATGAACTAAAGTTTTTAAGTTGTCATTGCTAGTTGAGTTAACTTAAAAATTTGAATGTGATAGGTTGCCTTATTTTTTTGAGTTAGGTCAACTTTTTTTATAGTGTGGGGGTGGGGGTTTAAGAGGAAGTGCGGCCTTCCTGTTTCCTGTTTTTTACCATCATAGGGAATGCTGGGTAATGCAGGCATAGTTGACTTGCTAGTCTAAGCATGGGGGGTCATTGTTTGTTGTTTATTTGGAATATACTGTATGTATAAATGTATTGTATATTATGTTGTTTATTTCTGGTATTTATTTCGGTTAAATTGATGTCAATTTGTTTTGATTCTTATGTTTAATTGAGTTTATTTAGGTGTTTGTGTATGTATAATTTCGTTTTCCCTGAGTTCCCATGATATGGTTTGACCCTTGAGTGTAAAAAGGGCTTACTTTGTCACTCAGGGGTTAGTTCTGGTTGAGGCCTCCGTGAGGAGGGTCAACTTTAATGTCTCCAGTGTTATTTGTGAGTTAATAAACCTTTTTTTTATTACAAGCAAGTGTCTCCCCGCCTTTATTCTGGCCATGTCCCCACAATATGGTGGCAGCGGTGGGATATTCCAGAAGAGGAGCATTGCTGTGTCAAATCTTCAGGTGTGATGGCACCAAAGCTGGCA
The DNA here is from genome assembly GCA_023376895.1 of Aspiorhynchus laticeps. Lineage (NCBI taxonomy): Eukaryota > Metazoa > Chordata > Actinopteri > Cypriniformes > Cyprinidae > Aspiorhynchus > Aspiorhynchus laticeps. The sequence goes on from JALXFT010003854.1 coordinate 230,280, forward strand.
CGTGGTGAGAAACCAGCCCAGATTGATCCTGGAGAAGATGGGGAAGAACTGCACGGGGCTTTCGGAGGTGCTGTTGAGCTGATTCCCTTTGAGAGTTCTTCTTCGGATAATGCAGAGCTCAAGGATATGTTCCAGAAGTTCCTGGTGGATCAAAAAGTGAGACAAGATGGTCAAGAGCAAGAAAATGCACGGCAAGAGACAAGATGGAGGTCTTTGCAGCATCAGTTTCGACTCCTTCAGGGAGAAGTGGGTCTGCATACCTCACGGGGAACCTTGTCGGCAGGGGGAAGTGAGGATCCAGGCACTTCTTCCAAAATTTCTGACTCGGCACAACATCCAACTGCTGGGGGTCTGTGGAAGGAGCCAAAGATGCAGCAGTACTTGTAATGTGGTAATAACCCGGGCAAAATTTAGACAGAGTCAGGAGGTGAATGAGGGAAACCCCTTGAAATGCCTTCCCTTTTATGATTGTGCTATTCCAACCCATCCAGTGAAGCCTGTGAAATCTAAAGTAGAGAAGAGGTTGGACAAGTTTCAAGGAACAGTGGTAGAAGTCACAAATGGGGAAGGTTCAGAAAAATTCAATTTTGAGTGGCAGATCCCCCCTGATATGTCTGAACTGCAGAAAACCGATTCTGAAATCGGTCCCATCTATGCTAGAATAATAGAAAATGCAAAGCAATGCAAAGAGATGTTTTTTAAGGGTTCTTCTTTTTGTTTAGAGAATGATCTATTGTATCGTAAGACCCGAAATGTACCACAAATGGTTCTCCCCATGAATGTACGTAATATGGTCATGAAAATGGGGCATACAATCCCCTGGGCTGGTCATTTGGGCCACCGTAAAATGTACCATCGAATTGGCAAACATTTTTTATGGCCAAGCATGACTAAAGATATAGCTGAATTCTGTAAGAGGTGTCCAGAATGCCAAAGCACTTCCCCTCTGGGTCCCACAAAAGCCCCTTTGATGCCTTTGCCAGTAATTGAGGTGCCTTTCCAACGGCTGGGCATGGATATTGTAGGCCCTGTAGAGAAAAGCAAAGCAAGTAACAAATATATGTTGGTAATTTGTGACTATGCAAGCCGATATCCTGAGGTTTTCCCTTTGAAAAACATTAAGGCAAAAACTGTAGATTTTTGTTTGGTGCAGTTCTTTTCTAGGGTGGGTTTACCCCAGGAGATACTAACTCATAGAGGAAATAATTTTACCTCAAAATTACTGAAGCAGGTTTATCAATTATTAGGGATAAGAGGCTTAAAGACCACCCCTTGCCATCCAGAAACAGATGGTCTTGTAGAAAGATTTAATCAAACTCTTGTTCAAATGCTCCATAAGTTTGTATGTGATATAGGGTCTGATTGGGACCAGTGGTTACCTTACACGACTTACATGACCCAATCTCAATTCGAACAGCTGAGTCTTTAGCCATTTTCAAAAAACATCTAAAGACACATCTTTTTCGCCAGCACCTGACTAACTAATACTAACACTTACCTATTCTATTTAAAAATAATAAAAAAATGTGTACTGTGCTAGACTAAATGAGACTTGTCATGGCACTTGTATTCTGTTGCTCTCTCGATGGTCTGATTGCTTCTATTGTTCGCCTCATTTGTATGTCGTTTTGGATAAAAGCGTCTGCTAAATAATTAAATGTAAATGTACATATTGTTTGCGTACAGAGAAGTTCCACAGGCTTCCACAGGGTTTTCTCCCTTTCAACTGATATATGGACATGATGTGCGGGGTCCCTTGTCTTTATTGAAAGAGTCCTGGGAGCAAAGTTCACAGACAGTGAGTAAGGTCAATGTTATTGAATATGTGTTGCAAATGAGGGAGAAATTGGAGAAGATGACCAAGTTGGCAGCAGAACACTTACAAGAATCACAGAGAAGGCAGAAATGCTGGTATGACAAGAAGTCAAAGCAGCGCTCCTTTGAAGTAGGGCAGCAGGTTTTAGTCATGCTTCCAACAGAAGATAACAAGTTGCTGGGTAAATGGCGGGGTCCATTCAAAGTTACTAAGAAGTTAGGTCCTACCACTTACCAAATTGCTACTCCTGGTGAGTCACGTTCTCATAGAACATTGCATATTAATCTCTTGAAGGAATGGTTCCCACAAAAAGAGTCTGCAAGTGTGAATTTGATTCGGTTGGTAGATGATGAAGAGGAGATAGAAGAACAGTATCTATCTGTTAGTCAGGATTCCTCCTCAGTTAATCTTGACCACTTATCAGGGGAACAGAAAAAGCAAATTGAAGCGCTATGTGATCCAGAACTGTTTAAGAGTATGCCTGGTTGTACTACACTCGTTCAGCATCAAATTGTGTTGCCTAATGCTCAAGTGAAAAGAATGAGTTACCGCTTTCCTGAAAGGATGGTGTCAGCATTTACTGAGGAGGTTAAGATAATGCAGGAGATGGGCATTGTGGAGCATTCCCAAAGTGAATGGTGTAATCCAGTTGTTTTGGTTCCGAAAAAGGACGGGAGCTTGCGTTTTTGTATTGATTTCCGTTACTTAAATTCGGTATCCAAATTTGACTCCTTCCCTACACCCCCAAATTTATCAGCACAATAGATTTATGTAAGGGATACTGGCAGGTGCCATTGGCTCCTGAATCTCAAGAATTGACAGCTTTTCGTACTCCTTCAAGTCTTATGCATTTTCGAGTTCTCCCCTTCGGGCTGCACGGGTCTCCCCTACCTTCCAAAGGATAATGAATATGATGTTGCAGGATTTAGGTGAGTTCACCGCAGCTTACCTCTGACACGGTGCACACACGAGGGAGAAACAGGAACACGCAGACGAGGACATAAACTCAAATTATAATCTTTAATGTAGACATCAAGGCAAGACAAGGCAGGACTTGGGCACAGGATACACCAGGGAAGTAACGAGTAGACCAGACGACGTCAAACTGAACAGACAGGACTATAAATACACAGGTAAATCATAGATAATTAGACAAACACGGCTGGACACGAATTAACTAATAATGACATTAAACAAAAACAGGAAACAAACCAAATATGGACACAAGAGGTGGGAACACATGACACACACACGACAGAGGACTGACAACCTCGATGATGTGGTGATATTTAGTGACAGATGGAAGAAGCATCTTTATCATCTTGCAACAGTGTTTCAGCGAATTAAGGAGGCCGGTCTGACTATTAATCCTGCTAAGTGTTCTCTGGCCAAAAGGGAGACTGAGTATTTGGGCTATGTCTTGGGTAATGGGGTTATTAAACCCCAGATCCAGAAGATACAAGCTATTCAGTCCTGCCCACTTCCAAGTACCAAAAAGCAGGTTAGATCTTTCTTAGGACTAGCTGGGTGGTATCGGAGGTTTATAATTCAGTTTGCCACTACACTGTAAAACCCAACAAGTTAGGATAACTCAAACCGTTTTAGTAAACAAATTCCCCTTGACTTAAACCATGCAAGTTTTAAAACTTGCAGTTAAGTAATTAAGTGATTAATTAAGTGCTGATTGAGCATTAGTGATGAACACCTGCTGTTAACAAACAGAATCACTGAAGAAAAGAGAAACACAAGAACTACAACTGACTTCAGACACAGCCTTAAATGAAATCACCTGAAATAAAATACATTAAATCTCTCAAAATCTGATTAAACAACCCCACAAACAGCATCACCAGCTTCACTTATTAATAACCAGACTGACTTTATTTCTGTCAGACATCTACAGAAGATCTTATTGAGAATTAACTAAGGTTTAGATGTTGATTTAGTTTCATTTGAAGTAACCATGTTAGAGATCAGTGTCTGCTTTAGTTGAGGTCTTGTCCCTTGACTTCTATGGTCTTGTTTTTTTCTGGTTGTTGTAACCATGTGTTCCTCGAACATATTTGCTACAACTCAAAAGCCCAGAGAAAATGATCAGTAGTTGGTTGTTATATGTTTATAATAACAATCATCTGTTAGTGAACTGATCTCATTGAGAGTGAACATAGACTCATTGTGTGTCTAATCTCTGGTTAAATAGATGTTGTATTGATTATAGTAAAAGTGATTCTAAGAGCCAGTGGTTCTGTGACCATCAGTTAATATAAAGGACTTTCCAAACAGTTTGTCCACAAAAAGTTTTCATCTATGGTAGCAATTAGACTCACACAGACATCAAGAATCAACTTATGAACCTCAACAATGGTGACCATTAAAAAAAATAAAAATAAATACAAAACTCATCCATGGCTCCCAGCATGCATTGCTGCATGATTTCTTTTTTTTTCTTTTTTTAATGGACACCATTGTTGAGGTTCATAAGCTGATTCTTGATGTCTGTGTGAGTCTTATTTCTACTGTAGATGAAAATTGTTTGTGGACGAACTGTTTGGCAAGTCCTTTATATTAACTGACGGTCACAAGCACTGGCTCTTAGAATCACTTTTACTATAATCAATACAACATCCATTTAATCAGAGATTAGACACACATTGAGTCTATGTTCACTCTCAATGAAATCAGTTCACTAACAGATGATTGTCATTATAAATACATGACAACACCAACTACTGATCATTTTCTCTGGGCTTTTGAGTTATAGCAAATATGTTCGAGGAACACATGGTTACAACAACCAGAAAAAAAACCCACAAACACAGTAGTCAAGGGTCAAGAGCTCAACTAAAGCAGACACTGATCTCTAACATGGTTACTTCAAATGAAACTAAATCAACATCTAAACCTTAGTTAATTCTCAATAAGATCTTCTGTAGATGTCTGACAGAGATAGAGTCAGTCTGGTTATTAATAAGTGGAGCTGGTGATGCTGTTTGTGGGGTTGTTTAATCAGATTTTGAGAGATTTAATGTATTTTATTTCAGTTGGTTTTATCTAAGGCTGTGACTAAAGTTAGTAGTTGTTCTTGTTTCTTTTTCTTCAGTGATTCTGTGTGTTAACAGCAGGTGTTCATCACTAATGCACAATTATCACTCAATTAATCACTTAATTACTTAATTGCAATGTTTATCTTATTTTAGTGAACTCAACTGAAATAAGTTCAGAGCACTCATAACTGTTAGTTGTAAAAACTTAAATATTTAAGGCAACCAGTTACCTCAAATTTTTGAGTTAACTTAACTTGTCAGGTTTTTAAGGCAATCGGTTTACTCAAACGGTTTGAGTTACCCTAACTTATTGGGTTTTACAGTGTAGAGCGGCTCCATTGACAGATCTGACCCGGAAGTCAAGTCCAAACCAAATTCAATGGACTGAACAGAACAGGCTAGCTTTCCAGAATGTGAGGGATGCATTGGTGACTAATCCTGTCCTGTACAGTCCTGATTTTGAGAAAATATTTGTGCTTCAGACAGATGCTTCAGAGGTTGGCTTGGGAGCTGTTTTGAAACAAGAGCAGGGAGGTGAGTTACATCCTGTGGCTTATTTGAGTCGGAAACTGTATCCTCGGGAGACGAGGTACTCCATTAAAGGAGTGTTTGGAACTGAAATGGGCCCATGATTCTTTCAAATATTATCTGTTGGGACGAGATTTTGTAGTTGAAATGGATCATCGAGCTTTGCAATGGATTAATAAAATGAAAGATACCAATGCTCGAGTAACTCATTGGAGTTTGTCAATGCAACCTTTCCATTTCATTGTAAGACATCGGCCAGGGTCAGAAAATGTAACCGCTGATTTTCTCTCTCGCTTACCTTGCAAGAGTTTGGTGGAGGGGGAAGATGTGACGATGTCATAAGTTAACTTTAATCTTTGGGATATGCCCTGTGTTTTGTTAGGTTTATGTTTGTTTTGGTTTACATTTATTTGTATGAATGTCTGTTTTTTATTGTTTGTTTAAATACAATTCTGGACTTGTTTTCTTGTCTAAGGTGCACATTAGGTCAAGAGAAAAGAGACACCCAGAGTTTTTCTTGTAATTTCTTTATTTAACGTTTATCTATTTCATTTCCTTTTTTTCCTCTGGGTTCATGACTGCAGCATGATTCCGGGGGTGGGGGTTTAAGAGGAAGTGTGGCCTTCCTGTTTCCTGTTTTATACCATCATAGGGAATGCTGGGTAATGCAGGCATAGTTGACTTGCTAGTCTAAGCAGGGGGGTCATTGTTTGTTTATTTGGAATATACTGTATGTATAAATGTATTGTATATTATGTTGTTTATTTCTAGTATTTATTTTGGTTAAATTGATGTCAATTTGAATCTTATGTTTGATTGAGTTTATTTAGGTGTTTGTGTATGTATATAATTTTGTTTTCCCTGAGTTCCCATGAGATGGTTTGACCCTTGAGTGTAAAAAAGGCTTACTTTTTCACTCAGTGGTTAGTTCTGGTTGAGACCTCCGTGAGGAGGGTCAACTTTAATGACTCCAGAGTTATTTGTGAGTTAATAAACCTTTTTTTTGACTGCAAGCAAGTATCTCCCCGCCTTTGTTCTGGTCATGTCCCCACAGTCACTATGCAATTTATTATAAAAATAAATGCTTTTAGGAATAACTTAATATTCATTGTTTTTTGAGGTCATACCACATGATCTCCAAATGTGGTAACTACATAACAGCCATTAAAAAGTTTATTTCTTTCCAAATTTGAAAGAGAGTTACAAACCTGCTTTATGCTTCTATGGGTCCTTGGCAAAATGTTACATGATGCAACGTCCTATCTTTGAATGGATTTCAACATAAAAGTACCAAAATGGTAGTTTATTGATGGTCGCACCACATGATATTTCATAAAATGGAGATAATCGGACAAAGTTTGTTTGAATATTATGATGGAAATATGAATACAAATGCTTTGCAATTTTATATAGGATTACAAAACACTTTGGAAAACATGCCAAATAGTGCATAAAATTGATCCGAATAAATTTAGGGTAATTTCAAAGATGTTTCAAAACAACAGTTATGGCCGGACGGTCGCACCACATGATGATTTGACACTTTGAATAACAGAAAAAATCACAAATAACTAATGTTTTTTGAAAAATTAAAGTTGGTACATGTGGGAGGGGTACTTCTTATATATGGTATCTTTTTTATGCATTTAAAACAATTTTTAACATTGACCCATATATATATATATATATATATATATATATATATATAATATATGGGTCAATGTTAAAAATTGTTTGGAAATATATATATATATATATATATATATATATATATATATATATATATATATACAGGTGCATCTCAATAAATTAGAATGTCGTGGAAAAGTTCATTTATTTCAGTAATTCAACTCAAATTGTGAAACTCGTGTATTAAATAAATGCAATGCACACAGACTTAAGTAGTTTAAGTCATTGGTTCTTTTAATTGTGATGATTTAGGCTCACATTTAACAAAAACCCACCAATTCACTATTTCAGCAAATTAGAATACTTCATAAGACCAATAAAAAAATAAAAAAAACATTTTTAGTGAATTGTTGGCCTTCTGGAAAGTATGTTCATTTACTGTATATGTACTCAATACTTGGTAGGGGCTCCTTTTGCTTTAATTACTGCCTCAATTCGGCGTGGCATGGAGGTGATCAGTTTGTGGCACTGCTGAGGTGGTATAGAAGCCCAGGTTTCTTTGACAGTGGCCTTCAGGTCATCTGCATTGTTGGGTCTGGTGTCTCTCATCTTCCCCTTGACAATACCTCATAGATTCTTTATGGGGTTCAGGTCAGGCGAGTTTGCTGGCCAATCAAGCACAGTAACACCATGGTCATTAAAACAGCTTTTGGTACCTTTGGCAGTGTGGGCAGGTGCCAAGTCCTGCTGGAAGATTAAATCAGCATCTCCATAAAGCTTGTCAGCAGAAAGAAGCATGAAGTGCTCTAAAATTTCCTGGTAGATGGCTGCGTTGACTGTGGACTTCAGAAAACACAGTGGACCAACACCAGCAGATGGCATGGCAGCCCAAATCATCACTGACTATGGAAACGTCACACTGGACTTCAAGCAACATGGAATCTGTGCCTCTCCACTCTTCCTCCAGACTCTGGGACCTTGTTTCCAAATGAAATGCAAAATTTACTTTAATCTGAAAAGAGGACTTTGGACCACTGAGTTCTTTTTCTCCACAGCCCAAGTAAGACGCTTCTGACGTTGTCTCTGGTTCAGAAGTGACTCGGTAGCCCTTTTCCTGAAGACTTCTGAGCGTGGTGACTCTTTATGCACTGACTCCAGCTTCAGTCCACTCCTTGTGAAGCTCTCACAAGTGTTTGAATCAGCTTTGCTTGACAGTATTCTCAAGCTTGCAGTCATCCCTGTTGCTTGTGCACCTTTTCCTACTCAAATTCTTCCTTCCAGTCAACTTTGCATTTAATATGCTTTGATACAGCACTCTGTAAACAGCCACACATTTCAGTAATGACCCTCTGTGACTTACCCTCTTTGTGGAGGGCGTCAATGTTTGTCTTCTGGATCGTTGCCAAGACAGCAGTTTTCTCCATTATTGTGGTTTCAAAGAACAAGAGATACCCGGAATTTATACTGTAGGTATGGTCATTAATTGAAACTCAAATGTAAGTATTTTAATATTTTGAGATACTGATTTTTGACTTTCATGAGCTGTAAGCTCTAATCATCAAAATTAAAACAAAAAAACTTTTGAAATGTTTTACTTTACATGCAATGAATCTAAAATGTATGAAAGTTTCACTTTTTGAAATAAAATAAAAAATGAACTTTTTCACGACATTCTAATTTATTGAGATGTACCTGTATATATATTAGGGCTGTCAATCAATTAAAAAATGTAATCGCGATTAATCGCATGATTGTCATGAGTTAACTCGCGATTAATCACAATTAATCACACATTTTTATTTGTTCTAAATGTACCTTAAATCAATACTTTTCACATTTTTATACTCTAATCAACATGGGCATGGACAAATATGGATGCTTTATGCAAATGTACACTATATTGCCAAGAGTATTGGGTCGCAATAAGGCAAGGTTCAAAAAGAAAATTATTGATTCAGTCAGTGTGGAAGAACTTGACTGGTCTGCATAAAACAGAGCCCTAATCCCAGTTTAACACCTCTGGTGTGACTGTAAATGCAGACATTGAGCCAAAAACTCATCACCAAACACCAATGACTTGTACATATGGGTACAGTCATTTTAGACACTTCCAAAACTGTTGCAATAGAGATGGAAATACAATTTTTAAATACATGAATTATGTTCCCATCGTTGTTGCCACAGATTTGGAAGTGCATTTTTCTGTTCTAAAGAAGGGGGTGTCCCAATACTTTTGTCTATATAGTGTATGTACAAGTCATTGGTGTTTGGTGATGAGTTTTTGGCTCAAGGTCTGCATTTACAGACACACCAGAGGTGTTAAACATTTTCTTTTTGAACCTTGCCTTATACACAGAGGCATTGTCATGTTAGAATAGAAAAGGGTCCTGTCCAAACTGTTGCTATAATATTAGAAGCACACAATTTCCTAGAATACCATTAAATGCTTTAACATTAATATTTGTACTCATAGAAATTACTGAAGTAGTCAAACCTGTTCATTAGAAGGGGGCGACCCAATACGTTTGGCAAAATAGTGTATGTTTATTATTATTGTAACCATAGTCAACATAAAGCATGAAGAGTAGACATGTTTCAAAGGTCATAGATGTTTTTCAAAGAACTTGTTCATGTCTATTAGACACATGAAAAAAGAAATACCAGGTTCCCATTACTTCTCTTTCTTTGCACTGAGCAATTTACTT